>OX465293.1:79620984-79783484 GCA_949987695.1 Merzomyia westermanni
AAGTAAATAAAAAATAAAAATGAAATAAAATAAAATAAAATAAAACAAAATTAAATAAAAAAAAATAAAGTAAAATAAAATAACATAAAATAAAATACAATAAAATAAAAAAAAAATGAAATACAATAAAATAAAATTAAAATAAAACAAAATAGAAAAACAGATTAAATTAAATAAATAAAATGATTAAATTAAATTAAATTAAAAAAATTAAATTAAATAAAATTAAATTAAATAAAATCAAATAAAATAAAAAAAAAATAAAATAAAATAAAAAAAATAAAAAATAAAAAATGAAAATGAAATAAAATAAAATGAAATTAAAATAAAACAAAATGAAAAAACCAAATTAAATTAAAAAAATAAAATGAAATAAAATAAAATAAAATAAAATAAAATAAAATAAAATAAGAAAAATTAAATAAAACTAAATATAATAAAATAAAATAACCTTAAATAAAATAAAATAAGATAAAATAAAATAAAATAAAAAAATTAAATAAAACTAAATAAATAAAATAACATAAAATATAATAAAGTAAAACAGAGTAAAATAAAGCAAAATTAAATAAAATAAAATAAAACAAAATAAAATAAAATAAAATAAAATAAAATAAAATGAAATAAAATACGTACGGACTCGACCGCATGTATTTGTCTCGTCCCCTTCTAACCCAGTTTTGTGCCCATTAACCGTGGAAGTTTGCAATTTTAAGTTGCCCCATTCAAGCGATATAATCAATTCTGAATTATTTGTATCGGAAGCTTTTTCCTGAGATATTTGGAGCTCAAAGTGCACCGGGAATCAAATCAGTTGCTCTTATATTTCCCCAATATCCATGCGTTGTACTTTAAGCCCAATATCTCCTATGTACTCACTACAGCGCAGTGAGCGTAGGGCAGATGTGAGCGCATCTGAGTGCGTTGCAATGGACGCCACCCAAAGCCTTTGTAAAATTCTTAAGAATTGTAAATTGTTCCGAAAAAACAACAACAACAGCTTTAAACAACAACTACAACAGTCGCACAACACAACTCAAACATTCACCAAATAAATCAGATTTGTAACCAGCTACTTAACATTTCATACCAATGATAAAAGATGCACGGAGACTGGAGCAAAAAGAATGAACTAAATAATGTTGCATGGAAATTGCCGCGTTGCACGCAAACAAAAGATTTGCGAGCCAACATTACCTTCACTTTTTTTCGGAATCCTCATATTGGCTTTGAATGCGGTGGCGGGACGTCTTTGTATCGACTGTAGAGCTTTGCTGTGCGCACAAAGGCATGCAAATGAAGCGATAAAAGTGTTGAGCTCGCATATCTTGCGTTATGTTAAGATACTCAAAGATAGACAGACAATGCCATTCTGTGATGCCGAAAGATGCCACATATAATATTGAAAGGTGCGATTTACGAGCCATATTTGCCACAAGTCGACTAGTTGCTCAGACCATAACGAAGACATGCCGCCTAATGTGGAGCGAATGAACAAATGGCATACATTAAGCAAATCTTAAGAAAATGGCATGCTTCTTCTTTATTTTAACTTTGATATTGTTATTGTTGTCTGGTGTACTACATCGGCATACAGCTGCCAAGTGAGATATATCGCAAAGATATCAACAAAACATTCATCGAGCATCGGTGCGGTCAATCTACCCGTACAGTACGAAGTGCCTAAGCTTAGGGATCTTAATTTTTCTGACTTAACTGAATGGGCGTGTTGATGTTACCACCATGCGGCTGCTGTATGCAACATTAATGTCTGGTTATTAAAACGACATATGGAATTTATGAGTGGTAATATACGCATATCCGATGTGCTTTGGTGAGAGGTAATGGAGTGGAGTGCCTGCTATGGGTATGCAAGTAGCGAGTGTGTTATAAGGGCACATGCCGCTTCAATACGAAATGGCTGCAGGCGATTTGTCGGAATTTAATTTGATGACACTGCAGAGGTAGAGAACGAATAAAATTAAATATTGTGACGGTGTGCAAATTAATTTGTTTGGACTACTGTGGCGCTGGTTTAGCGGCGTAATTGCACCTTGGTTTTGGTGGTAGGGCTTGCACGGATCAATGAGGATTCAGCATTTATATTGGTGGCGTCGGCATAGGTAACAGCGAAAGTAACCCTATCAAGGCAATCCCCAATCAGACTTTGCCCAGTTACCAAAAATTAAGCTTCATGAGTAAGAACCAGGCATGTTAAATAATGATTACTAATCGTAATGATTACCGTTTTGATTAATTATTTTCTTGAGAAACCATTTAATGATTGATTACCATTATTTTAAATATTCGAATAAAAAATCAATTTATTCGCAGGCTATAAATAATTCGAATAGTATTTGAACTCTAACAGGAGACTTACTATAAATTTAGTCTAAATACTCGTATGTATGTGTATGTACGTTAATAGAAATATTTCATATATTTTTACATAGTAATATGTATTGTGCTAGATTTTAAAGGAAGAGATTTCGGGAGCAAAATTCAATGTATTCATCGCTTGAACGTATTAGCATGCATGCGCTTTATGTTTGGATGTATGTACATTTGTGTGCATAAGCAGCAGCAGTTCGAATAGTCCTTTATTCTGCAAATGGAGTTTTAATAGTTTTTTTATAATGCTTTTTTTTTATATATTCTTCTTTCTTCTTTCTTTAAATGGTCATCTAACCGCCTGGGCGATTTTGACCGTCCAACATAGCTCGCCAGTCGTTTCTTCGTTGCGCCAACTGGCGCCAATTGGAAACACCGCGGGATCGCAAATCGGTCTCCACTTGGTCCTTCCATCGGAGTGGTGGTCTCCCTCTTCCTCTGCTTCCACCGGCGGGTGCCGATAAGAATACCTTCTGGGCTGGAGCATCTTCGCTCATTCGCACTACGTGGCCTAGCCAGCGAAGCCGCTGTGTTTTAATTCGCTGAACTAAATCTTCTTCGGTACTCGCCGTCGCCAACGCGTAGAGGTCCACAAATCTTTCGAAGAACCTTTCTCTCGAATACTCCCAGAGCCGCCTCATCAGATGTTGTTAGTGTCCACGCTTCTGCACCATATAGCAGAACGGGTGCGATGAGTGACTTGTAGAGTGTTATTTTCGTTCGTCGAGAGAGGACTTTACTTTTCAATTGCCTACTCAGTCCGAAGTAGCATTTGTTTGCAAGAGTAGTTCTTCGTCGGATTTCTAGGCTAACATTATTGTTGGTATTAATGCTGGTTCCCAGGTAAACGAAGTCCTTTACTATTTCGAAATTATTGCTGCCAACAGTGGCTTGGTTGCCAAGGCGCGAATGCGCTGACTCTTTGCATGATGACTGAAGGTACTTCGTTTTGCCCTCGTTCACCACCAATCCCATTTTCTCCGCTTCTTTTTCTAATTTGGAGTATTATATTTTATATATTAGTATTCGTTTATTCGAATAGTATTTATTCGAAAATAGTCCCACTACTAATTTTGAATGATTAATTAATTTAAAAAAATTGAAAAAATCATGATTTCTTACGATTATTAAAAAATCAAAAATAATCAAAAAAAAAATTTGTTTTGATTACTTTTGATTATTTTTGATTACTTTAGATTTTTTTTTGATTTTTTTCAGTATTGTTGTAGAAGTACATAAATATACACATCAACAATACTGAAAAAATTACAAATAATCAAAAAAAAATCTAAAATCCTACTCTATTCAATCAAAAAACTTTTAATAATTAATTAATATGATTATTAATAAATAAAAACAATAATAATTTTCATAAAAATTCAAAAAGTGAAAAATTATTATTCTTGACCTTGAGCTCGTTTCATGAATACTTGAAAATGTACAGGCCGTAAATCAACAAAATTGTTGGAATAAAAAAATAATAACAAAACCGAGAGCACACGGTAAGGCAGTTCTGATGATAAAACAGATCTGTCAAAAATCCATCATGATCACACTACTAGCTGTCAAATGGCGGAAGTGGTTCATGCATATGGTAAAAAGAAGAATAGAACTAGGAGTTTAGATGACATCAAAACCAGGGTATTGTTAGCTTAATGGTTAGCAATGCGTGCCAAAATTTCTCTGATGACTGAAGTCTAGCAGCTTCCGAAATGGATCTATAAGAAAAGCTATGGCAGTTGTCTCTAGACATTTTTCCTACTCTATTCAATCAAAAAACTTTTAATAATTAATTAAAATGATTATAAATAAATAAAAATAATAATAATTTTCATAAAAAGTGAAAAATTATTATTCTTGGCCTTGAGCTCGTTTCGTGAATACTTGAAAATGTACAGGCCGTAAATCAACAAAATTGTTGGTATAAAAAATCAATTATGAAAAATAATCAACATTTTTTTTGATCATTTTTTTTTAAATTTTTTTTTCTAATCGTGATCAATTAATAATTACCTCTTTTTTTGAAAACCAATTAAAATAATACATACCAATTGAAAACGCTCTCTAATTAATTGATTACTAATTAATAATCAACTTTAACTGGTCTGGTAAGAACTAATTCAGTTTTTGTCGATTCAAAATCCATTCGTCCTGACTCTTTAATAATGAGGGTTTGTGCCCCACTGTGGCTCTGGTGCCATGAGGGGAATTGTCGTGGGTGTTCTGGTATGCCTGCCACTTCTTTAACCCGGGAAGTCCCATAACTTTTTTTGTTTTGGATTTTTGTGAAATGTTGTATACTTATGTATTTCGATCTCCTGAGCACGAAAATGAAGTCCATTTTCATTTTCCTCGCTTCGATTTTCCTCTGCGTGAAATACAGTTATTCTTTTTTGTTTTTGTTATTTACTTCAGACATAATACGTAAAATTGCAACGACATGTTTGCATTACCATATGGTAATCGTGGGAAGATTCGGGTTAAGGTATTTTTATTTCTGGCCAATATACATAATAATGTTGGGCAGAAATGGGGGAATTCTGATGAAAAGCGAAAAAGGTCAAACTGGTACCAAAAGTAACCCTCAAGAGTTTACCATGGCTTATAGTAGGTCGGGTGTGCCACCAAAGTCATTATTTTAATAATAATTCCCAAACGGATTACCCTCCATATCCCTCCCGAACGGCGCGAGGGGCGCATCCGCACAACGCGCGGATTATTCGTTCGTGCCGAGTCGTTGAAAGGCTTTGGTTTGTTAATCGTCGAGATCTAAAACTGCTCAGCTACAGAGAAAACCCCATCAGCTAAGTAAAGTAGATATAAGATAGATTATACATTAAGAAATGACTAGTTAACAGAATAAAATTATTGTTAGAAGTTAATATAGAGGTCAAAGAATAAGAAACAATTAGTAGCTATGAATTTAGGATAGAAAGAATTGATTTTTTTATGCTGAAAAGCGAGTCTGAAATATCAAATCTACCAGAAAGAGAGTTATAATCTTGACACAAACAGCGAAAAGGCTCATTTAACTGAAAATTGGTTCGGCACTGTTTTAAGACTAGAGGTTTAAAAGGCCTTGAAGGACGAGACGGTACATTGAAGTTCACTTCACTTAGAAGAAATGGGCTGGATAGTGAACCATTTAGCAATTTAATCATAAAAATAATTCCAAGCATTTTCCTCCGAATAGAAAGTGTGTGTAGATTAATGAGTTTTAAACGATTCGGATAGGGTGGCAGATTGTACAAGGGATCCCGATGAAAATCTCTTAAGGCAAATGGTAAAAATTGCTTTTGAACTGATTCAAGGCGATCTACATGAACCTGGTAATGCGGGTTCCAAATTATGGAACCGTATTCAAGTATCAGTCTGACTAAATCCTTTAGACCATCGTTTAACGAATGCTAGGACACCTCTAGCCTTATTGACTGTTGTGTTAATATGACGGTTGAAACTGAGTTTATAGTCCATAGTAACCCCCAGGTCAACAAAATCATACACTTGCTCAAGACTATAATTTTTAATTGTATAGGAAGCCGGCTGAGAAATACCACGCGAAAAACCCATGTGTTTACATTTTTTATTTTGACTTAAGTCTCATCAGCGCGGTATTGTGAGCAACTAGTGGAGATAATGGAAAGCGGCCCATCGTTGTATTTTGGTTTATGTGCCTGGTGGCTTCTGCTTAACCTTCTTATCGACGGGTGCAATAAAGTCTTAGGCAATAAAGCCATATAGCCCTATTTCTCAACATATTAAGTAATATGGCCATATTAATCAATATGGCATTATTTCTACTACGTGAAATATTTTATGTGAAATAAAGCCATATAATAACATCGCACACTAAATCAGAAAAAGTCACATGTGCAATAATAATAAGCCCAATGGATTACCCACCATCCCGCCGAACCGACACGAGGGGCGCATCCGCATAACGCGCGGATCAAATTTGCCGAGTGTTTGAAGGGCGGAGGTTTGTTAAGCGTCGAGATATGGAACTGCTCAGCTAGTCCTATTAATTTGATATTTATTAAAAAAAAGCGCCGCAAGCAAAAATTTGGAATAAAAAAGCGCGGCGCTTTTTTCCATTAATGCCAAATTAATAGGATTAAATATTTTAAATTCATATCATAATAAAAATTGAAATTTGGAATTTAAAACCCCATGATTTTTCTTTAATAAATGTCAAATTAATAGAACTATAGCAGTTGCGTCTCAGGTTTATGCGTTGTTATTGAGATGTCATGTGATACATAAATATCACACGTGATATCACCAAAAGTGCAATAATGTAATAATGGCTTTATTTTACATTCATTTTGAAAATAATGCCATATTGATTAATAAGGCCTTATTTCTCAACATTGCGTATGGCTTTATTGCACCCCAGCAACCTTATCTGCCAAATTTTGCATGTCATCAAAAAAGGCTCATATATCCTTTCGGGACCCACACAACGCTGTTTCCAAAGTCAATTGATACTCTATCGTAGTATTTCACGTGTTCCCTCGCTAGAGACGCTATCGACTGGAAAATTCATAGGAATTCGAAGTATTTAAATTGATCATAAAAAGTGCCACAAAAACGAATTGGTGTTCATGCGGAACACTCGTTTACCATGATGAGAACATCAGACTGAATGTGACACGCGGCGATTGAGCTCCCTGTAAATTCATGGAACCCTTCCGAGAAACTACTGGTAGCAACCAAAAGAAAGAGTTACATGTAGATCCATTTCGGTTCCTTAACCCAATCATGTGAAACCTCTGTCGCCCTATAATAATTTTGTTTCAGTACATACAACGACGGAGTTCTGATTCGTGTATTGTGTACTTTAATCCTTAGTATTTGGCGTAAAATTGAAACACGTATGCCACACCACCTGTAAATCAAACAAACCGTCCTCAACTCGCTTATTAAAGTTTCATAAAAAGTTACTTTGAGGCAACAGCTGTAATTTGTGTTTTAATGGCTTTATTATCAATAACTAAAGTACATAACACATACAATGCAACATCGCATTACATATGAAAATTACATAGAATTTTGAAAATGTATGTCACTAGGCTGGAGGACGCAATGATGATTTTGACAACTAAATACCATGAACGCCATTTTTAATAATTTCATGCAATATTGCAACAAAAACATTTTGGACACGCAAATACCCATGTGTTTGTTAATTATTGCAGTTATATATACGAAGACTCATTTATGATCATTAATAACACGGCCATTAAAAGTTCGCAATTTGAGACGCCTCTCCTTTAATACTTTTTTTGGTTATTCTCAGCAGTTAATCGTTTTTGGTAAAATTTTGCTGTTTGGTATAGTAAATGACGATCGTTTAAAAACTTGGTTAATTCGAATGCCATATATTGCAAGAAGCATATTTCTATACTTATACATATATGGTATATATATGGTATATACATATACCCCATATATGGTATATATACCCCACAGTGTAGCACCAAACTAGGCAGAAAAAAGTTAAAAACTACGATTTTCTAACTCATCTTAAACGAGTCTGGAAAATAAATATTCTTTACTAAGAAAAAACACGAATTTTGGAAGAATACTTGAGTATCAAGAGTTGAAAACATTTCAACAGAACAGAAAAAAGAAGGATGGAAGACTAGTTCAGCTTGGTGCTCATACAGCAGTGCTTGCCAACTATTTCGTTTGGCTGGAGAATATGTAAGCATTCGTGTATGGATCATCAAAATTCATTTAAAATGTTTTTACCTATGACAGTTCGTCTTTAGCCTCTCTGATCGAACGTACGAGTTCTCAAGCTTACGAGGGCAGCCTAAAAATTTGGCGAGTTTTTGAATAAAAATTACTTTAGTTGGGATCATATAGGAGTCGGAAGTAGTGAGAAGCAGTTACAAATAGTTAGAAACTACTAGAAATCTATATCGTACTGGGTACTCTGACTACTCTGAGTACAAGAAAGATTGTAAATAAGGTTCTCTCTCAGTCAGAAGTTGCGAGCCTCACAGCTCAACCATATATACACGCACAGTGTTTGCTAACGCACAGAAGTCTATACGCAATTATTTAGGTAACCGAAATGCGCTGCTTCTGTTGGTCGAAAGATGAATGGTTTTATTGTATATAGAAGTTGAAATTTACATTTACATAACAAAAATTATCAAACAACAATGCGTAAAATTAACATAACCTCAAATCTAAACGTCACGCAAAACGAATTTCGGATTTTGAGTTTTTTTTAGCGCAATTCTATTTCGGTTGCTCTCATACAAGTTGTATGGGCATGAGACAATTTTGTCAGAAAATTCACGCTCTGCGTTCAAATTAGGTTGAGCTGTCAGTCATAAAAAGTTTTGCTCACTACTTCTGGTAAAACTGTCAAACGATCAGCTGCTGTGCATTTGACAAAAAAAAAAAATGTAAACAAAAGAAAACTAAATTTTCGAATTTGCATATAAGGAAATAATGAAATATGTACATGAAAATGCCGTCTGACAGGCTTTTAAAAGTTCATTTCTTCTTTTTATTCTAGTTTGATGTGAATTTATTTTCACGCATTTGTAAATAAACTTTGACTTTCAGATTTCGCCCAAATATTCCTTTGAAGTTGTCCTACTGTTACACTCTTGTTCGAGTGCACCCATCGCTTGTACTTTCCTTCTCCGATCGCTCAAAATCCGTCCAAAGACTTTATTTTTGATTTCTGGTGTGATTACTGCTTTTGGGGGACCTAAATGTTAGGCGTTACTTGCACTAGTAACATCATAATGGAACTCAGTAAATGACTTTTTATACCTTCCATGAACATGAAATGGTATTATAACTTCAGTCCGATTTTTGTAAGTATGAGAAGAAGAAGAGGCAGACCAATTAATATGTACACCGAAATTATCAGGACGACGAACTGAGTCGATGTAGTCCGTCTGTCTATCCGTCAGTCCATCTGTCTGTTTGAACGCAGAGATATCTCGTTAAAATTTGGTAATTTGTCGGAACCAACAAGATCGGACCAATACAACGCATTTGGGCCATAATTCTTGCAGTTAAAAATTGTGCAGCTTTTTTACTTATTAATTGAGTTATGTGGTTAGTGAATATCAGTCAGATCATACAACCAATTTTCCGATGAACGAGTTTTGGGCTATATATCTTCAAATTAACAGGTAAGGACCTTCAATTCTTTGTAAATAAAGATTGGATACTAGAAATCGTGATGCTTATTCATGAAGGGTATAACGTCTTACTTGTTTGCCATTAAAACCAGAGATGCCTAAGGATTATTTTGTAAAAAGAACAAATCTAAGAGAGAGCTGAGAACACACAGTAGGGTAATATTTTGTGTAGAAAAGAAAACGCCATAAATTTTTCCGTTAATGTTGAAACGAAATAAATAAATGCAAATATCTCATTTATACTGTACTGGCAATACCTTCACTAGGCGCTTCGTGACATCATTGCCAGATCAATAAAAACGAACAGTTTATTTTATTTAATCAACGAAGTATAATTATTTAGATAACTTCGTTATCGTTAGTTTTGTCTTAATGATAAAAAACTAAGTCCTTTCAAATATTAAGGCCCGGTTTCACCAACTCGACTTAACTTAGTTAAGTAGCGATTTTCACTTTTTCAGTTTCACCACCTAACTTAGCTAAGTCACAACTTAGTCAACTTGCCAGCTGACTTATTCTCGACTAAGCAGTGTTGCTGTGGTTCAAAACCTAAATGTCAGTAATGTTGCTAATTTGTTTTGTGCAACGCCCCAGTCGGAAACTTCACCATGCTTGATTATAACAGGGTAAGCGTAGATGCATGTGAACGCTTGTTTTCTAGCATGCAACCATTACGAAACTATCGTTTTCAATTAAGCGCTAATTTTAGTACCTTCCAACTAAAGAGAAATGGGTGGAAGATCAATACATTCCTTCTTGTATGGCCATACATGCCCTTTTCGCAGTGGGGTATTGGGATGCTCAGAGTTGTCTGGTATGAAAAAATACTACTATGCATAAAACAGCTGATCGGGTTGTTGTGCTCAAAATTATTTAAGTCGCTCAGTTGGTGAAACCCAAAATTAAGTTAGTCTCGAATCTGTGCTAACTTAAGTCACGACTTAGTTTTAGTCTTAGTCGCGTTGGTGAAACCGGCCCTAAGTCTTTTATTAGTTTCACTTAAGGTTTTTTGTTGATGCAAAAAATTATGTTAATTTAACACTCAAAATTCACTTTTCTCCATTTTTGTTAAAACTCACGAGGTTTCAAGCTGCTTTGAAATTGCAAATGAGATGGTGTGTTCGGCTCTTTCCAGATTTAACAATTTTAACGCAAGATTGGATTTCAACTGCCTTAAATTAAGTTTCGACGTTGGCCATTTAAGATATTATCTGGCTGTCTTTATGCACTAGAAATCCAATATTTTACTGATCTACACATCTATCTCGATTTGAAATTACAATTAAAATTGTTCTATATAAAAACAAGATATCGCTGGTATATAGCATGACAGCTCTAGCCCGCTTTATGACACGATTATGACGCTCTAACCCCAAGCTAGTAATGCTGTCAAACAAGTAGTGAGAAATCTTTAATCGCTAAAAATCATTAAGTGGGATTTTAGTTGTTCTTTTTATAGCTTATGAGTAAATTAATTTCTGGTAGCGTGAAATAGAAGTAGCTTGACGGCACATAAAAGTGAAAATGAATGCGTGATTAGGCAATATTGGTACTAAAAAATAGGCATTTACATATTGAGATATCTTGAAGAATTTGTGGTTTTATTTCAAGTTTTCAATGAAGTCTTAATTAGCTTATGAGCTTTATCTATTTTCATACCATATTTACGATGTTAACACAATTTTGAAACAAGATCTTTAGTCGTACAAACTTAAGTGGCTTGAGAAGGTATTCTAATGCCATGGATATACGTATTAGGGTGGGTCGATTTGTATGGACGAAAGTTAACCGATATCGGGCCATCGATTTTTCGATAGGTTTTGGGCTCAGGAAAAAAAAGTTCCACTACGCATACCCAAACAAATAATTTTAGAGCCTGCGTAATTTCATTTTTTTTTTTACTTTGTTCGACTTTAATTCTTAAGGGTATTTTCATGACCTACTAAAAAAAATTTCATTTAATTTTAAAATTTTCATGTATACCCTGTCCGACCCAAAAATGTCCGCTAAAAACTTTGGCGATAACAGTTTTTTGAAAAAAAAAATATTTTCTGGGTTTTGGGGAGTGTTTTGGTCAAAAAATTGACCCTTTCGCAATTTTTTTTAAGAGTTTTTTCAGCATACATGCAAAAATGTTTTCGATGGAAACGAATTTGTCTCATATTTCCTGTCCCACTTAAAATTATGCGCTAAAAACGTTGCCGATAACGGTTTTTTGAAAAAAAATTTTATTTTCGGGTTTTGGGACGAAAAATCGACGACGCGCGATATTGGTTAATAAATCGACCTAGTCTAATATGTATATTTGATATCTGCATTAAGATTTTTTAAATTGTACATTCGACAAATGTAATTCGATGATGTAGTTTTGACGTACAAAATTGTCCAAAAGCTTTGAATAGGTGTTGATTTGACTCTGATATCAAGCAACTGTTGGTCACTCGACTTAAGTTTAGAAAGGGCTAAAAAATTTAATTGTTTTAACCTCGTTATAAATACATAAGTGTTGACAAAGGTCGAAAGTACCTAAGGGCAAATCTCTCATAGCTTCTCGTGGTTGACACACCTTAATTATTAATTGTAAAAAATGCCTAAAAACACTTGCCGCCTTTATTTATGATGTACTCAACTGGTGGCTGTTCGAAAAATTTAAAAAGCAATATTATGCAATCAATAGTGTCAAATACAATCGTAAATTAGCTGTTATTTATATAGCGCTTCTAAAGGAAACGATAAAAATTCTTTTCAAAACACAATACACAATATACAATAAAGTATAGTAGCTTTCACTGATCGTTAAATGTAAATGATATGCAGACGGTGAAGTTGTGCTAGGGTGATCCAGAAATTTTTTTTTATTTTATTTTATTTTGTTTAGTTCATGATAGATTTTTTGACAGATCTGTTTTATCAGCAGAACTGCCTTACCGCGTGCTCTCGGTTTTGTTATTGCTTGTTTATACCAACACATTTTTGTTGATTTACGGCCAGTACATTTTCAAGTGTTCATGAAACGAGTTCAAGGCCAAGAATAATAATTTTTCACTTTTTGAATTATTTTGAAAATTATTATTGTTTTTATTTTTATAAAAATCATTTTTTTTTAATTATTAAAAGTTTTTTAATTGCATTTTTTTTTAAATATTATATTTTATTAAATACAATTTTTTTTTTAATTTTATTTTATTTTATTTTATTTTATTTTATTTTATTTTGTTTTCTTTTCTCGTTTCTTTGCTGCTATTTTCCTTCTGCTTTCTTTCGTGTAGTTTCCTTTCCCCTGCTTTTCTCCATGACTTTCTTTAATTTTTCTCTACACTATTAAATAACAAAATATCGGCATCGCGTTCAGAAATTCTTATAGATAATTTACTGCCATTTATTTGTCACCCTAATGTTTAGTTAGACTGGATTGATACAATTTTCTTGCAGCTATATTAGGTAATATATATGTGGAATCTTTTGAAATCTGTGTTGTAACTTTAACAATAAGATGATGTCTGAGAGCATAAAAGTCATATACTAAAGGCCTGCTACACGTAAGTATTGACATCTTAATAGCGTTCTTTATGCACGGATATTAATGGACTGAATACTTATTAAGATAAGAACAGATTTTATGAAGTAAGAATAAATTAAATTCTTTGTGTTTCAATAATTTTCTGGGCCTAAATCTTTTGATTGGGAACAAGTTCTATGATGGTAAGAGAAGCTAGAAAAAAACGACTTACTGCTTTTGTTGTCTGTTAGTTGTTGTTGCTATATTTGTTGTGTCTGCTAGTTTCTTCACTTCGCTGGCAGTTGTCAATGTTTTGGCTTTACCAAACTCCGCCTCTTTGACATGCCGTACATACTTGAAATCCGTTGAAACGCTCATCACTGGCAAACGCGCCAACTGCTCCTCAATATCACTCAGTTGCGCATCATCTGCTATGGGCGCTGCAATGTTGCAATTAGAATCGCCGTAGCAGGAAAGCATCCAAACAGCATTGCGATTTCGACGAACTTTCAAATTACGCAAATCAGCCACATCAAGCGTAGATGGTTGCAATGTAGAGGTTGTTGTTGTTTGTGCTGTTGTTGTTGTCATAGTTCTTTTTGTTGTTATTGCTGTGACAGTTGTTGACATTCTTTCCTCATTTGTGACAACTTTCTTTCCAACAACTATTGAAGCACTCAACTCTACCGCTTGCCCCGATGGTGGCGCGCGCATTGTCGCTTTCGCATTTAGAATTTTCTTCGTTGCTGCAGCTCTGGGTGCGCGCCATTTGGCCGCCTCTTCATCACGTCGCAAATTGGCTGTAAGCTGTGCCACCTCTGCTTCAATCAATGCGTCCTCAACATCTTCAACATTTTCCGCATTCTCATACGCGCAAAGTGCAATGTTGTTATTATTGTTCTTGTTTATAATACCACTTTGTTGACTACGCGCACCACGATGCGTTGATAGCAGCAGCGCTGGTGAGCCACAACTTGCTTCTGATTGCGTTTCACCATCACCGCATGAGATTCCCGATGACAGAAATGTGTCATCCAAATGTTGGTGGTCGCTTTCGTGCAGTGGCGATTTTTGCTGATTGTGATTAAGCTTTTCTTTGTGCGAGCTGCGCTGCTGCTTTGGGGTTTCCCCTTGGCGCGGGGTCTTCGCTAGGTCAGCGCGTACATTTGACAATGACTCAAAACAACTTTGGCGACTAGTAGAACGACTTAAATCATAGCTAATGAAACTTGACTGTTGCGAATATGTTTGTGAAGCTGTTGAACCCATTGACGTTCTTGTCGCGCACAAGGTTTGTGACAATGCGCCAACATCGAGTGATATTTCGTGTGGTAACAGTGACAATTTTAACGGTGGCAAAGCACGGGGATGTTGTTGCTGCAACTTGTTCTGCCGCTGTCGTTTTGTGTTTTGCGCTTTACTCTGTTGCTGCAGTTGCTTCTGCGTACTTTGTTCTTGCTCGGTTTGTTGTCTGTGACAGCGCGCTTTGACCGCATTCTGTTGCGTCTTCACAGTTGCGTTTGATGCGTTGGTTGCGTTTTGATCTTGTTTGTCAACTGTAGCGCTATTACACGCGCGCCGCTTTGCTTTAGCGCACCACTTTTGCTGACAAAGTGCATCTTGCTTGGCTCCACTTGTATTATCCGTTAACTTCTTATACTCATTCAACAACTTCTTGTTATTCTCCGTGAATGGCGTTCGTCGGTAATGCTGACGCTTTTGGCTATAATTTGGCACCTTCAACTTTTTCAACGTCAACTTCGTGACTTTTGAGACGCTTGATTTGTAGCAGCTACTGTCGACGCGTTGTAATATGCCGCTGCCAGCACTACGCCCTGCTTTGCTACACGTTTTCTTACGTGTGCCTTTAATGTTCTTTGTTTGCGCCCCGTCCGCTTCATCGGCGGCGCCACTAAACCCTTTTTGCGCTCCCACACGCCTGCGGCTGCGCCTTATGCTGGGCATGTTGCGCGGAAACAATTTTGAGCAATCATTTAATGAGCGCTGTGATGGACCGCTGCTATCCTGTATGACCGAAGCTGAAGGCAATTCAGGCGCATTCAGCGGCGCTTCTGTACTACATGTGGCTTTGGATATTTTGCACGCGTTTTTATCTTTGCTTTTCGTAGTGCGCGCACTAACATTTATTTCTCCATTTAATTCACTGCTCTTAATCGCTTGCGTTTCGTTTATGCCACAACTTATTTCACGATAAAACTTTGACGGATCATGACCGTAAACAAAACATATTTTCCACCAATTTTTTGTGGCAAGCAATTGGGCGCGTCTACCGAAAGATTTTGCTAGCGCTAAATGCGGTTGCGCGCATGTTTTTTGATTCAACGGTTGTAGAGCGTGCGACATTTTACCGTTGTAAATAATACAAGCACGATTTCGAAAATTGTTTTTTACTCCTTTTTATTTCAAATTTGTTAGAAACTGGTACTGGTTGCATGCAACATTAATAAATCAATTTCGGGCGCGCGCCACCGCAAGACGATGCGGTTGTGCGTTATAGAGCAACACTTAGCCTTACAAACAACACAGAAATATCAACTTGATTCACAACGGGTTCTTTCCTCTGTACGACACACCTTTTTTCAATACTATGTTGCATGCCACAATAATCGAACGGGAAGATATTTCAATCACAAAAAACCAGTAAAACTACCACGCACTCCCAGATTTGTTGCACGCGGGGCCAATTTCGAATTGTAATTGCAAATCGATCGACCGCCATAGTCAGTTTTGCTGCACTCGTCTGCCAGCATCCAGCGCTGAGGCTATTACTGTCAATGCCAATTATTGTGATTGAACACACAAGCGATCAAGCGCGTTCATGTTCTAATTACGTGAGCCGCACGCTTTCACGCCAAAACAACAAATACGCTCCGAAAATACGCTGCGATATCGCTAAACATTAAAATTATTTGCGCTTCAAAACGAATAAATAACCAATGTTTGCCGTTGTTGCAGTTTCTTCTTTCACCCAATCTAAACATAAAACACATGTGTTTAGATGCTTTTTGAATTAGCTCGTGCTCCAATCGTACATCCGAACACGCGAAAGTTTCGTTGTAAACTAACCACTTGTTGGTGCCTCGATCATCATCAAAGCGCAGGCGCAAGCGCAGCAGCTACCAATATCACCACCGCCACCAGCAAGTGGTGAGATCACCACTATGGATTGCGATCTGCTCAAAAAACAAGTTAGCGCAACATAACTTGGTTAAAATAATATGATAAAGAAAGTCGTATATCAAACAGAATGTGGCCGCAGCTCACCTCCTGCAACTAGACTCAGCTGTGAGCCAGCAAAAGTCAACGATCGTGGTCAACATATTCACCACTTCATCAACTTAAATAGTACCCAAACAGTAAACATAAAGTATAAACGGCTGATCGTACTATACACCACACTTGTTGCAGCGCGCATAACATAAATTATATTCACCATGAACAGGTGCGCTGCTAATCAAAACATGCTTTGGAGTTCTAAAAAAAGCCCAAAACTCAGCACAAGGGAAAAATGTCAAGCAATCCATATTTACATATATACATAAATTCACCACTGAGTGATAGTTATTAATCTCTCTCTCTATTTGTTTGCTCTCCCTCTACCATAAAGCTAACAGGTTTTCGACTTACCACTCTCCGTGATCAGTGTGGCCAATCTAGCCGATTTTAGAAGCCAGCACTGAAACGAAATGTGAAGATAACACGCTTGCGCTTGCAGATGCCAGAAAGAACTTTTGGATGTTCTATCACGACCTCTAGCCGGTAACATAACAGACGGCGATCCTGATTGTCACGAAGAGATGGATTCTCACCATCATCAATTGAAACAAACGCGCAGCTCGACGAAATATATTATGTTGAAACTAACTAGATAATCTGAGCCGCAAACTTAGGCTGACCAAAGCCATGCTTGTAAAAGCTGATATCATCCGCTTCAGATTTGATACTGTTAAACGCTGCAGATATCTGGTCGAATGCAATGAGATCCCGGAAGTGCCGAGCCCCTAGCACAGTGGTCCAACGCAGAGAGGCTCTACGAACTTCCCTAGCACAGAGCATGATATTCGCAGATACTGCTCTGGTCATTGCGGGGACTATACGGATATACTTCCTCGCTGAGGAAAGAGTTTAATGCCTTCGCACGGAAGTACGTAGAGAAGTTACTAGCACGTAGGCGCAAGGGGTGCTGCAGGAAGGTGGACTAGGAAATGAATTCCCTAGCTGATGCGATCTCATGGAGAATTCAACTTCTACCTCACCCAATTTTTAACTGGTGACTGAGGATTTTTTTAATTTAAGTACGAAGCCAATAAATGAAATTCTCTGTCTTTTGTATTACAATGTAAGAGGATTAAAAAAGTCGCATTCTACAATGTTAGGGTGTTTTTTACATTTCTGGAGCAAACTAAATTTTTCAGTGGTAACTATTATTTATACAATGGGCCAGCCGGCCTAAGTGAGCCTCACTGCTATTCCGAGAAACAGGCACCATGACCTAACTGTTATTTATTTATTTAAAAGACTAGTGTGCTACCTCATAATGTTCCGTAAAATTTAATTAAATTTAAATAAAAACTTTCTATTTTTATAGGCTAAATAAATTTTTAAAGAAACCCAACCTAATGTGAGCTTAACTGAAAGATTTCAGTTGAACCGAGTTTTTTGTCAATTTAGCCGAACGGCAAAAAAGTTATGGCAACTCTGCACCGTATTATGTTAAAAATTCGCCACCAATCAATGTTGTCATGTGGTGAGTAACCTTTGCTGTACAATTTTACACTCTCTCTCTCTCTTAACTGGTTTTTGAAGTAGCGCTCACAAATAATGAAACTGTTTACTTGAATCATGAGTAGCGCTCCCTTCAAACACCCAACTACGCAAGATACTACCTTTTTTACGTGTGCTTGTATTTAGGCTTTAGGCCTCTCTTCCCTCTTGGCACGTATCTTCTGTTGAACTCGCCTTTTTAAGTAATTGCTCTCGCTGCAATGACTGCTCGAGGTCGTTTGACACAATTAACGTGGCTTAAGGATCGCACTGACTTGTTTGTATTTTTGTAAATTTTTTTTTATTTATTTTTTTTGTTTTCTTAAAGCAATGATTGATGTTCCGTTGTTGGTTAGTTTATTGGACATTGAATGTGGCTGCTGTGCTGCTAGCAGGTGATCGTGTAACGCCGCAGCTACGCAGTGGAAAGTGGATTAGAATGCAGGAAATGCTGTCGGATATTTTTTTCTCTTAAATGCTGAATTAATTTGTTACTTTGATTAATGAGATAGTGGAAAGTGTTACAAAGACAATTAGTAGCTATAAAGCTTAATTTGATTTGTAAGTTATTTTATGGGTTAGCAATTCTGCCTTTACTATTCGAAGTCATAATATAAGTTAGGTTAGGTTAGGGTAGGTTAAGGTGGCTGCCTCTACGCATCGCCGAGAAGCGCACTTAAACCAAATGGCCCATTGTGATACCACTGAACGGGTTGCTCCCTTCCTTATTTGTTAAACATTCTTGAAGTAGAACCATCCTGTCCGCTTAATAAAGCGCAGAATGTCTCCGATTTCGGCAGAGCCCAGCTCCGCGAAACTAGCTAATAAGCACTTGTTTAGGCACTCCGAACGGATCCTGGCTAGTGCAGGGCAGCTGCAGAGAAAGTGTTCAACACTTTCTATTTCCTCCTCGTCCCTACAGCTTCGACAGAAGAATGGGCCCCCATGCGCTCAGCATGTATTCCCATTAGACAATGTCCGGTGAGTACCCCGATCAAGGGGGCTAGGAAGGATCGTTTTAGATTGAGTATGGACTCAGTCCATTTCCTACATATGCATGGCCACGTTTGCCTGGACACTTCACATGTCGTCTCCCTAGTCCATCTAGAATTAGCTTTTTCTTCGAATTCGCGTAGGAGCTAGAGCTTAGTCGTGGCAAAAGGGGTGGAGATGCTCTTTGTATGATTCACCTCTGATTGCTCTGTGGCCTTCCTTGCCAGCTCGTCAGCAGCGCAGTTTCCAGGTATGTCCCTGTGCCCAGGGACCCATATCACTGCTGTGGGGTAGGCACTTAGAGTCCAGTTCATTGAGCGAAGCAGTGTTGCTACCCTAAAGGGCTTTGATCGCTGCTGGCTGTCGCTGTATATAGACACTCTCTCTCTATGGCGCGATATACAACAGGTATATCATCATAAACCTCCTAAGGGATTTTTGCGCCAAGCTTCTCTTCCAATTTGTGGTGTGCCGATTTGAATTTTCCCTACAAATTGGTGGGACCTACAGTTTTTTGCCGACTCCGAACGGCATCTACAAAGGAGACGAATTTTTGCTGAGAAGCCTGTCATGGCAGAAATACACTCGGAGAGTTTGCCAAACCACTGCCGAGGGGCGACCCCGTTTTGAAAAACTTTTTTTTCAAATCACTTTTGATGTTACCTGTACCAGGGCTCGAACCATGGACCTTCGGTGTGGTAGGCCGGCAACACTACCTTCACACCACGGCGGCCGCCAGTATATAGACACTGATGTGCAGTTTTTCGAGAGCAGCCAGCGCGCAGCCTCCTCTATGGCTGTAAGTTCAGCCTGGAATAGGCTGCAGTGGCTAGGTAGTCTGACGCCTAAGAAGAGTGAAAGTTCCTCCGAGTAGACACCGCTGCCCACCTTGCCTTTGAGCTTTGAGCCGTCTGTGAAAATGGAGGTTGATTGTGGGTTTAGAATGTGCACGTCCTCCCATTCGTGCCTCTTAGGGATTCTGGTGGAGAACCTGGTGTTTGGCCCATAGCCGGTAGGCGTAGTGTAGTCCACCACCTTCAGATTTTTGAGTATGGTCTCCAGAATGCTTGTGTGTCCGAATCTGGTATCGATCCAGTGTTAAACGGCATTCAGTCGCACTGCGCTATAGCTTGCTTGGAGTTCACCGTACAAGTCAACCGGAAGTAGGTTGAACATGATCTCCAAAGCTTTTGTGGGCTTTGATGGAAGTGCCCCCGTGATAAGCACCGCCGCCGATCGCTGTACTCTGCCCATCCTGCCTATGTTGCTGCTACGCTCGAGTGCTGGCCACCACACCGCAACGCCATAGAAGAGTATGGGTATAACTACCGCGATGTACAGCCAGTGCATGATACGGGGTTGAATCCCCATCTCTTCCCCACGGCTGCTTTGGATGTATATAGGGCAGTAATAGCATTCCTGGATTTGTCCTCAACATGTTTGTTCCAGTTGAGTTTACTATCTACGATTACGCCGAGGTACTTGACCTCTGGAGAGAGTTTGAGCCTGACCCTATTCAGGCGAGGTGGTACAAAAACTGGTATTTTGTGCTTCCTGGTGAAAAGGATCATTTCCGTTTTAGACGGATGAACACTAAGGCCACTTTCTAAGGCCCAGTCCTCCACGAGGTTGAAGGCGGTTTGAAGCAGTTCGCTTAGGATCTGAAGATGCTTTACAGTCGCCGTAAGAGCGACGTCATCTGCATAGGCAATGATTTGGCAGCCGGTGTTTTCCAACTTCAGAAGTAGGATTTAACTGTTAGGTTCCACAAACGAGGAGATAAAACCCCTCCTTGAGGAATGCCCCTGGATGCGTATCGCACTATTGAGGCCTCTCCCAGATTAGCTTGGATAGTTCTCCTTGACATCAGCTGACTGACCTTTTTCTATCTTTGCGGTGATAGCATGGAGTGCTGTTGCCACTGGCTTCCCCTTGGAGTATGCATGTTGAGCCTTCGAGAGGCCTTGCGAGCGCAGATTATACCTAATGTGCGCATACAATATTCTTTCCAAGACTTTGAGAAGAAAAGATGTAAGGCTTGTAGGCCTGAAGTCCTTTGGATTCGAGTGTGAGGGTCTTCCTCCTTTGGGTATGAAGATTATCTTCGCTTCCGTCCATCTCTGTGGGACGTAGCATAGCCTTAGACATGCTGTGTAGATTTGAGACAACACAGGGTAGAGGATGTCTCCCGCCATTTGAAGTTCAGCGGGGAAGATGTTGTCAGGTCCCGGAGATTTAAATGGGTCGAAGGTTCTGATAGCCCATTCGACTTTTTGAGGAGTAATTAACTTCTCCATAGAGTGTTAATTTCTTTCAATGAAGTCGGCTGTTGGTGGCTCCGTGTAACAGCCCGGAAAGTGCGGCCGCCGTGGTGTGAAGGTAGTGTTGCCGGCCTACCACACCAAAGGTCCATGGTTCGAGCCCTGGTACAGGTAACATCAAAAGTGATTTGAAAAAAGTTTTTCAAAACGGGGTCGCCCCTCAGTGGTTTGGCAAACTCTCCGAGTGTATTTCTGCCATGACAGGCTTCTCAGCAAAAAATCGTCTCCTTTGTAGATACCGTTCGGAGTCGGCAAAAAACTGTAGGTCCCACCAATTTGTAGGGAAAATTCAAATCGGCACACCACAAATTGGAAGAGAAGCTTGGCGCAAAAATCTCTTAGGAGGTTTATGATGATATACCTGTTGTATATCGCACCATAGAGATAGAGAGATTACAAGTTCGACCATTTCGCCGCTAGATGATGTCCAATCTCCATCAGGTTTCTGATTGAAACTCGGAAAAGTTGGACTTTTTGATAGAACTTTACGCAGTCTATTTGCCTCCGAGTTGGTTGCAATGTTGTTGCAGAAGTCTCTCCATAAGTCATAATATTAATTCGAGGAAGTAATTATTTAGTTGCGTGAAAGCTCATGACACGACTTTTCTCACCGAGATCAGAAAATTGTGTCTCCTGGAATGGTCTTCTAGGCCCATTTTTATCCTGTTTATTCATCCATACCAAATTAAAAAAGCATGCCAGGCACAGCCCAATACAAAGAATTTGAATAATATTCACTACAACTACAACTTTTAGGGCAGCAAAAAATCTGCTAGTTCGAAAAAAGAATTGATGATTCAAGTTCATCATCTTCCAGACACCATTAGTGCGTTTCAGGTAATTTCAGGTGTGGTGCCGCCATTTTGTATTATATTAATCATTTGTCGGAACCAACAAAATCGGACGACCACCACGCCTAGTTCCCATACAATCCATTGTTCCGATAAATGAGGTTTGGGCTATAACTCTTGCAATAAAATAGATAGGAACGTTACATTTAGCAGTTTTGTACTTATTGGATGTTTAATGGGGTTAGTGAAAATCTGTAGGATTGGAAAATTATATCAGATAACCCCCATACCACCCATTCCCCGATAAACGGAGTTTGAGCTCTGTATCTTTAAAGACCGCCAAAATTTGCAGAGTTCGTACATACTGCAAGTAAGGATCGGACACTTTTAAGCCTGATGCGTATTTGTAAAAGGTATAAAGTCGGCACTGCCGAAAACAGCTCTTTCCTCACTCTTTTATTTTATTTTATCTCATTTTATTTTATCCTATTTTATTTTATTTTATCTCATTTTATTTTATCCTATTTTATTTTATTTTATTTTACTTTATTTTTTTTATTTTTTTTTATTTAAATTTGTTTTATTTTACTTTATTTTATTTTTTGTAATTTTTTTTTTTATTTTAATTTTTTTTATTTTATTTTAATTTAATTTATTTTACTTTATTTTATTTTATGTAATTTTATTTTATTTAATTTTATTTTATTTTATTTTATTTTATTTTATTTTATTTTATTTTATTTTACTTTATTTTATTTTATTTTATTTTATTTTATTTTATTTTATTTTATTTTATTTTATTTGATTTTATTTTATTTCATTTTATTTTATTTTATTTTATTTTATTTTATTCTATTCTATTTTATTTTTATTTTATTTTATTTTATTTTATTTTATTTTACTTTATTTTATTTTATTTCATTTTATTTTATTTTATTTTATTTTATTTTATCTTATTTTATTTTATTTTATTTTATTTTATTTTATCTTATTGTTTTTTTATTTTTTATTTTATTTTATTTTTTTTTATTTTATTATACCTAGTAGTGCTACGCACACAAGGTATATTAACTTTAGTCGCTTAATGTATGTAACGGCATACACGGATAGAGATAGATATTGACTTTTTAATATCAAAATGTTCAGGATGAAAAAATAAATTGATTAAGCCATGTCCGTCCGTCCGTCCGTCGGTTAACACGATAACTTGAGTAAATTTTGAAATATCTTAATGACATTTTGTGTGCAAGCTCCTCGGAACTCATCTCCGAGTGCTATTTGAAATGGGCGAAATCGGATGATAGCCACGCCCACTTTTTCTATATAGAATATTTTTGAAAATACAAAATAAATGATTATTCAGTACATAATACACTTATAAGGGCTAAATTTGGTGTGTACATTAATGTTAAGGCAGAAAATAAACGTTTTTTAGAAATTTTTGAAAATGGGATTGGCACCGCCCACTTTTGATAAAGTCAATATTAGAAATATTACTAATAGTAAATCAAAACCCGTTCAAGATATCGAAACGCACACAGATTTCCATGAATACGAGGAATATTCCGGGGAAAATGAGCGAAATCGGTTAAGGCCCACTCCCACTTTTATATGAAAGATTTTAAAAAGGATCATAGATATACAAGGTGGCGCAAAAGTAATCCTCCTAAAGTCTGTTCTGTTTTGACATTTGTGTAGGAAACACATGCGAACTACACGTTAATAAACAATGTTACGCTACACTGCTCCAGAACGCGGAATATTGCTGACTATTTATTTGACCAATAATCGGTCGGGGCCAAACGGTTACTGTGAATGGTGAGCGCTACAGAGCAATGATCAACGAGTTCTTTTTGCCGCAACTTGATGAATTGGGATTGGAAAACATGTGGTTCCAACAAGACGGTGCAACAGCACACACTGCACGTGCCACAACCGATATGCTGAACATCGGAAGCTTACTTTTGCGCCACCTTGTATTTTATAGGCAATAACTTTGCGTACAAAAGCTTAGTATCAGTTCTATTTGACTTTCAAAGTGTACGTAAAAGAGGAAAGTCGAAAAATATAAATTTTTGAAAATGGGCGGGGCCCCGCCCCTTTTATAGTGGATTCTTCCACAAAAATCGATTTATCGAAACGATGTTTGGGAAAATGTTGAACATATAAAGGTGGTAAAAATGGGCGAACTCGGTCAACGGTCACACCCAGTTTTTTAACATAGTTGTAAAAATGTAAAACGCGATATTTCTATAACTATACAAGCTATATCAATAAGGTCTTGCACACATAATAAGCTTTTTTAGCAAAACTCGACCGCAAAATAATTGAAAATTGTGTGGATTTTGGGGAAGTAGGTGTGGCGCCGCCCACTTTTCGGCATAAAAATTCTGCTGCTTTCGAAGGCGATTGCTTGAAGTTTAAACTATATATTTCAATCAAGATTGGTCAGCTGCCTCCCAATAGTATGTAGACTACTCCTGCCAAAAATTGAGCAAATCGGATAACACGCAAGTAAAATATCCGGGCAAGTTCTTAATACCCCACTGCAATAGGGAAGTTATGTACCTTTTTTGATTTTCATACCTCTAATGAACATGAAATGTTTGTAAGTATGAGAAGAAGAAGAGTTTGGCCTAACAATAAGCAACTGAAATAATAATAACGATGAGCTGAGTAGATTTATTTGAACTCAAATGTTCGTCTGTCTATTTGAACTCAAATGTTTTCAAGCATAAAATGTGCATGTATTGGTATTTTGAAAAAACGTGGTTAGCAGTGGCTGGTAGGGAAGCTATTTATATACAAATAAATTAATGGCGGCCGCCGTGGTGTGGCGGTAGTGTTGCCCGCCTATCACACCGAAGATCCAAGGTTCGAGTCCTGAGGCAGGTAACATCAAAAGTGGCTTGAAAAAGTTTTCCAAATGGGGTCGGCAGTGGTTTGGCAAACTCTCCGAGTGTCTTTCTGCTATGGAAGGCTTCTCAGCAAAAATGCGTTTCCTTTGTAGATGCCGTTCGAAGTCGGCAAAAATCTGTATGTCCCGCCAATTTGTAGGAAAAGATTCAAAACGGCACACCACAAATTGGAAGGGAAGCTCGGCGCAAAAATCTCTTAGGAGGTTTGTGATGATATACCTGTTGTATATTAAATTAATTTACCGCTCAAAACTCATAACAGAAGTGTTTTTATTGAAAACAATCAGCTGCCTTTATAATACGAACTGAGAAGTATTAAAATAGACCTGTGTAAATTGGTATGCCATAATAGATAACTAGTTATATAATGTTCTGTTCCACCCGAACTTAGACTTCCATGCTTCTTATTTATAAGATTTTAGTAAATTTTGTTTTTATTTTATTTTATTATGTTATATTATTATTTTATTGTACTTTATTTTATTTTATTTTATTTTATCTTAATTTGTTTTCAAAAAATCCAAAAAATTTTTTTTTTCCCAGTTTAAATTTATTTGTCTAAATTTTGGACCTGAAGGTGGTTACCACAGAGTAACAGGAATAAAAAAAATTGTTACAAATCATCACTAAACACAATGTTTTCATTAATTATGTCACCTTTTAGAATAAAAATACTTCGAAACTTTTTCCGATTAAACTTTAAGCAAAGTACTTACCTTCCAAACATTCAAAGCTCCAGCATTTCGTAATGTAACACTGATAGAAATTCAAAATAAATTCACAAGTCTCTAAATCCACTGCGCCTTTAAGAATCACTGCTGCAAAGAGAAACAGAGTAAATAGAATGTTTAGTACATTAAAGTAAATATTTACACGTTTTGTTCAAGCATAAGTAATTAATTTAGCTAATTAGTAACGGGAGTGAATCAAAGTGAAATTCTTTGGTAGCCAACAAACAAACAAACTGTTTTCCTTCCAAAGTCGCCATGCACCTACTTGTACCATCTCTGCTATATAAGGAAGCATGCCTATGTAAGAGTAGGTATGTAACTAAAATCTTAAACTAGCTTCGCTTCTACAAAATTAAACCAACAAATAAATAAGAAGTGGAAGTATTTTAATTACTCACAAGTGAGTTGTGGAAGGAGGAGAGTAGTCCTACCAAGTAAGCTAGAAATGATGAAGAGAAGCGGCAGAAACACTGAGGAGATTGCAATTAGCGAGAGAATATTTGACACATCAAACAACTTGACATTGCTTAAATTTTGACATGTTAAATTATGCTGACAAGTGAAATGTATGTACGTAGTGTCATGGCATTTAAAATTCGTGAAAATTGCTACTTTAGAAAATTACACTCGAAGCTGTCGTACAAAAATCTAAATAGTACGAGAAGAGAGCACTTAGTGAAGTACACGTACATTTAGATATTAGAGTGGGCTGCTTTATTAAATGATTTGGACTTGGAAATCATTACAAAGTCGGTGGAAAAAGACTAAAGTGGCTCTGAATATGGAAGGTTACAGTGACAGTGATATTGAATACACGGTTAAAAATTTTAGTTTAAATTTTAAACCATTCGTCAGTTTAAGCAATTTGTTAAACTTTTTGGTAACAAATTCCAAACCTTTCAATTAGCTACACCAATTTTGAATTTCTTGCAGTTTAGATTTACAACTGAACTGAAAGGAATGTCTAAAATTTTTTTAATTTCTTTTCATTTATTTCCGAAAGCTTTTTCAAGTCATTAAATTTTTCTCATTGCAATTTTGTGTGCGTCGTAGCTCAGTGGGTAGAGTAGACGACACTGATGCGCGGGGCGTCGGTTCGAATCCTACCAACTGATACAAATGTTTTTTATGTTTTTTAATTGTTAAGACATTTCTCGTTTCAAATTTAAACTCTTTTATTCACGCTCATTTTCACGAAAACTGGCACAATTTAAATTCCAAACCAAAGTTGGTTTGGACATATATGTAGCCCAAAAAAGTTTTAAATTAAGGCTAAAATTTTTAGCCGTGTAGAAACTTGACGTTGACTATCACAGTGAACAGGACTGAGACAATATCATTGACAGAAACCGGCACCGTCTTTGTATCAGTGACAATGAACGAAACTATGACAGTGACATCAATAACTTATAACTGTGACCGTGACAGTGGCACTGGAAGAGACCGCGATAGTAAATAAAAAGAATTTTCGTAGGGCAGGAAAATGCCTTCAGAGTGAAAATGGGAAAAAATTCTTTGATCTAATAAATCTGGCCAGCAATCCTTTAGACAGAGATGAAAACGAAAATCCTAAGTTTATGGTGACTTTACAAGTGAAAAGTGTGCTTTATAGTTTAGACCTCTGGATTCGATTCTTCGCAGTTCCAGTACTCGAGAACTTCGAAATGAACTGTAAGAGTACTGACAATTTGGACCTTATTTTCACGGTATAGTCATTGACAGCTGTGCAGCGGTGTTCAGGTTTCAAACGTTTTTTTTTCTGCTACAACAACAACAACACCGTCTTACAATGCAAACCATTGTCCCAAATATATTCAGGTATTCTTCACAAGAAAAAGTTTCAAAACATTCTTCTTGGCATCACACTATTGGCTGCGTCTGAGGTGAAGCACTGTGCCATTATCAAAAGTTTAACCTGCACCAGAGGTACCACGAGTATGAAGAACCCAACCAGTAACTGCGCCAGGAGCAGCTCTTCTGTCGCAGCCATAATAAGAACAAAAACATCGTTTAGTGGGCAGCATTTCTGATAGCCCGGACTTATACTTGTAAAAGTTTGAGCTACACGCCGAGTAATGCGAACAAAAGTCCTCGCATTCAGATTTATGTTGAACGAAATGATGAATTATTCTAAAGCAGCGATAATAAGTCGATAAAAAACTCCGATTAACTTTTACAGATTTA
This sequence comes from Merzomyia westermanni, assembly GCA_949987695.1. Lineage (NCBI taxonomy): Eukaryota > Metazoa > Arthropoda > Insecta > Diptera > Tephritidae > Merzomyia > Merzomyia westermanni. The sequence goes on from OX465293.1 coordinate 79,648,773, forward strand.
ATTTTCACGAAGAGGATATAATCTTTAGATTTGTTATAAAGAAGAGTTTCGATTCACACGAATGAATGAAGACGTTCCGGCTCAAAAACTGTTTTCGATGAAATCAGGTAATGAAAAAAGGCGAGCAGTGTAACAAAAGTTGACTAGGAATTTGCCTCACTTTTTGCCTCTTGTTCTTGACAGTGATAATTCAAGAGAAGGGTGTCTGATATCCGTTTCCCCAGACCAATGCCCCATACAATTCCTCAAGGCGTTTAGGAGAAGTTCAGTCACATAAAGGGAGAAAGAAAAATTATATGTGTGCATCAAGAAAAATTATGTAAAAAACGCTGAGAAGAAAACGAGTCGACTTAATATACACCCCCACTCTACTCTGAATTCTCTTGTAAAATAGTCCTATAACTGCAACACCTGCCGTGATAGTTTCGCAGCGCGTAATCACCTTGCCACGTGAGTTCGAGATACATTGTAGGGCGACACAAATGTGACTAAAATTGTATGCGCTCATCAGCAAAACTAGCAAACAAACAACAAATAAAAGGGAAAGCCGCATGAATCAGAAAAAAATATAAAAACACCAAGTGCCACATGGCAACTATTTTTCTTTGCTGTTGCACGTCACCAAAACCGGCTATGGCCATGCTCCTACGCGCCACTACAACTCGCTGTGTGTCTATGCCAGCCACAACATCATTGCCAACTCCAGCAATTGCGCCAAACTCGTAAAAGTTGAGATTTTAACGGTGTTTCGCGTCGTAGGTACACGTGTCATACAATTCATTGTTGGTTGTTGATTATCGCCGTTAAGGCTGTTTGCTGCTCATCGCTGATTGCTATTGCTGCCACCAACTGAGCTTTGCAACGAGCCGTGCAATATGGCATACAAGATGGTGGCATAAAGTGCTACACAAAAAAGTGAGTATTAAAACCATTTACACTTCTTAAAAATGAAATGCTGTAACGAGAGCGAGCATGAGGCGATGTTTAGTTATTTACTTTTGCATAAAAGTGGGAAAAACTGAAATTACACATGCCGTTGATAAATTGTGGCCACCAGGGTATGCTCAGCAAGGATATGCAGCATGCAAATGTGAGATGAGGGGGAGGTACAAATCCTCGTTCTCTGCACTAACATCACACACAAAAGCACATCACACAGGAAAGCTTCTCGTACATAACCATTCACTGAAAATGGCGATCCAGCCATTCAAAATAGTTACGACGTGCTTCCGCCGACATCCGTTTGTTATTGTGATGAGACAATAAGCATTGCTACGTGAAGCGGATGCATGCAGCGTTGGTAGAGTGGCGCGCAATTGAGTGCTTTGTACTGTACCGTTGAATTTCAAGATTGCTCGAATTTGGTGTATAAAGCACAGCAGCAGGCAATTTCGCAATAAACGGTTTAAATATGAATATGACTTTGCATTTCAGTTTATTAGAAGTTGCTTTACTTTTTTTAAGTCAGAGCACGCCAATATATATCATTGTGGAAGTGTTAAAAAGCATAACTGAAATTTTATAATTTTAAGCCTTTAAAGGCTTGGAATTCTTTAGAATTGAGTAATCAATTGATTGGATGTCGCTTTTAATCAATAATGATTATTTTGTTATAGTTGTAAATAATTTCGAAATTTCTAATTGATTACAATTGGAAAAAAATAGAAATTGTCCACAGAAATTTCAAATAATCAAAAGTAAACAAAAACAAACAAAAAAGTTTTTTTTAAATTAAAAAAAAAAAATTTTAATCAAATTTATCAATTGTAAACAACTCCACGGTCAACAGGACAGACGTGTAATAATTTGACCCTGAGGACGATTATCGTTGGTAGTCGAAATATATTAGTAAAATCAATATCTTTTGGTTTAAATTTTTGAAAAATCACCGACCTCAAGCCGGCACGAAGAAGTAATTAGAAAGCAGAAAGGTCACGAAAACGAATAATATTTTTAATTTAAAAAAAAAATTTTTTTGATTGTTTTTGTTTCTTTTTAACTGTCGATTGTTTTGCTGTATGTGCTTATGTTTGTCTGCAACAATACCAAAAACTAATCAAAAATAGTCATAAGTGATCAACTAATCAAAAGTAATAAAATTTTTTTTTTGATTGTTTTAGATTATTTTGGTTTTTTCTTAATTTTGTGTTGATAAACATAAACAATCATGATTCCTTTATGATTGTTTTTGTATTTTTTTTTTAATTTTTGATTTTTTTGCTGTATGTGCTTATGTTTGTCAGCAACAATACCAAAAACTAATCAAAAATAGTCAAAAGTAATCAAAAATAATCAACAAACAATTTTTTGATTGTTTTAGATTATTTTTGATTTTTCTTAATTTTATGTTGATAAACATAAAAAATTAAGGTTCCTTTTTGATTGTTTTTTAAGATAACCCTTAAAAATCGATGGGTAGTCAATCATTTTCAGGCTTTTCAAAAAATAATCTATCAAACCGGTGATCATTACGGTTAGTAATCGTTACTTAACAGGTCTGTTATGGACCAAGTTGCTATCGGGTTTGACTCTCTAATGGTTTTTAAAAATCCAGCATGTACTAACATATAGATTTAACGACTCTCAGAAAATTTTTGACACAAATGTTAGGAACTGAGTTCTGAGAAGATCTTTTTCTGACAGTACATATATGACGATCTATGATCAATTAAAGCCAAATTAAAACTGATAGCGGAGCCCAATTCCCGTAAACCAAAGCAACATTTTTTTAAAATTCATCTTAAAGATGGCATGGATTAAAGAACTAAACGGCTCAATAATTGAGCCTAAATTTAAAACTTTCTTCGGCTACATATATGCCCAAAACAAATTTGGTTTCGAATTTAAACTATGCCAGTTTTCGAGAAAATGAGCGTAAAGAAAAGAGTTTCAATTTCAAACAAGAAATGTCTTAACAATTAAAAAATATAAAAAGCATTTATATCAATTAGCAAGGATTCGAACAGGCACTCCGCATCAAAGTGGTCTGCTCTACCCACTGAGCTATGGCGCACACAAAATTGTAATGAGAAAAATTCATTGACTTGAAAAAACTTTCAAAAATAAATGAAAAGAAATTAAAAACATTTAAGACGATTTTTTAAGTTTCAAATTTAAGCCGCAAGAAATTGAAAATTGGTGTAGATAATTGAAAGGTTTGGAATTTATTACAAAAAAAGCTAAAAAAATTGCTTAAACCGACGAATGGTTTAAAATTTAAGCAAAAATTCGTCTCCTTTGTAGATGCCGTTCGGAGTCGGCAAAAAACTGTAGGTCCCACCAATTTGTAGGGAAAATTCAAATCGGCACACCACAAATTGGAAGAGAAGCTTGTCGCAAAAATCTCTTAGGAGGTTTATGATGATATACCTGTTGTATATCGCGCCATAGAGAGAGAGAGAGAGTTGCTGTCTTTCGTTGTGTTGTTATTGCAGCATACCTCATTCAGAAGGCGATTCTAGGAGAATTCAAGAGATCTAAACGTTAACGACGGCGACTGCCGAGGAATATTTGGTGATTACATGTAGGTGGCTAGACCCTGTTGTACGAATGAAAGATGTTCCGGCCCAGGAGATATTCTCATCGAAGAAAATCAAGAAGGTCACTTTTTCATTTGCAATGGATGGACCAATGGGAGACCTATCTGAGATAGAAGCAGAGCCATAAAACGACTGTCGGGTTCTATAGTTATTAACCCGACAACCAAGCTAAGACAAATGAAGGGGCGTGCTCCTGAGTCGATCTAAATGGAAATGCTTTGTCAGCTATGCTCGGCTGAGTATAATTTTTAATATACTTAAGATTTCGATGTCATTCAGATTTCTCTGAAAGCATGGTTTGCCTAGAGGGCATGTGAACAATTAGTTTTTCATTGCTGTTTTTACATTACGAAGAGTGATAAAACTCAGGAACAAGATTCGCAGCTGATCAAACGCTTATTCTGTTTTTTAATTAAAAATTCTCGGTCGAGTTAGGGCATCACTTATTAAAAATTGTTTAAAGTCAGGCGCGAAGCATTCTAAAAATCACGATAAACTTTTGCAAACAATAAACATTATCACTCCCACCATTTCCACTCAACATGGCCGCGCGCAATGACAACTGTTAATGACGTTTATTTCTGCCGTTTGAAATGTCAACTTCTGACTGTTGCTAACGGTGATGATGTCGAGTTGAAAGCCAACTGTGCTGGGGGTTGACTAATAACAAATGTATTTAAATTTTTTTTTTTACTTTTGAGCCAAAGCAGGCGCTTGAGGGTGGCAAAACACTCAGCGCAATCATTGTAAATGGCAACTGTTGTTACCTGAAGTAAGAAAAAAAAACAGCAAACAAGAGAATGCGACTAACAACAGTAAAAGTGACATTGACAGTAGAAGGAACAGCATCAGCAGTCACGTGGCAATAAAGAATGTCGTTCGTCTGAACGCAGTATAATAAAAGATATTGTAACTCTACAAAGTTGCACAAAAAAGAAAGGCTGAAGAAAAAACAGATAGGAAAAGTAAAAAAAAAATTTAAAGAAAAGAAAAAGGAAGCAAATTCGCACAGTGAGAGTTTTTAAGAAAACATTTGACAATGGCAGCGACGTCACGGAAACGTAAAATGCAAAAAATAAATAAAAAATCGTAGCAGGTTGTGGATAAATTAAGCAAACAGAAATATGAGAAGCAGAACTTGAAGCATTTGTAATTTGCCTCCCACCTTTATTGAAAACATTAAAAAGATGGCAAAGAAGAGTCCTTTATGAGACTTTCTTGTTTGAAATTTTTTTCCACGTAGGGAGTTCGTGCTGTTAGTTGGAGTGTATGTGTGGGAGTTCCGATGGTTGTTTTTAATTAAAAATTCTGTATGCAAAAAGTATTTAAAACCCACAAGTGAAATATGGGGTGGGAGTGGCTCACTGATGTTACTGTCATTAAGGAAGCTGTAGGTCTGCTGATAGCTACTATAAACCCGGATTTTATATGAGCCAAACATCGGTTACCACTTACGATGATATTTGAAAGCCTATTTAATGGACTTGGGATATTAAAAATACGAGATATGAGATACTACGTGCTGCCAACTTTTCAAATTTATGTCCTTTATGTTTTCAACTAATAATATGTTTAAACTAAATGTAAGCAGATTAAACAGAGTGGCTGCAATTAAAAGTTTTACGTTCGTTGTTTACCAAAAAGCATTGAAATCTAATTGCCTTGCTAAATATGCTTTTTTACAAAGACTAGCTAGCACAAAAACAGGATCTCTATCCTAGTAAGAATACTACAAGAACTTTCAGCGCTATCTACTGTGACAGGTATTGTTGAAAATAAACGAAAAGCGATTCAAACTGTTGGAAAAATCGTTTCCAAATCTGAGAACTTGCAACGAAAGAAATGGTGGAAAGGTTTGCTTTGACTCTAACATCGTAAATGTGTTTCAAATGGATTAGCTCCAGTGGATTAGAAACAACAAATTCATGTTCTTTCGCAAAATTCGTGGCGGAATTCTGAATTTCATCTTCATCCATAGTTGAGAATTGCCACAAAAGGTAATTTCGGATAAAATTTTTTTCAATCTTCTAAACGACGAGAAATTCTTACAAGCACTTCTTTTCTTCATCTGCTCATTGAAGGATAGTATGAGTTTCAACCTTATGTTTTTGAGGTAATTATAGTGAATCTTCTACCACACTACGGTTTCCGATTCCTCTAAAACGCAGTCCCATTGGTTCCGCTTGAACTGTAAATCAAAGAGTAGCCTCTTAAGATATTTAACTTCATTGTCGATAATGACTTCTGTGCTTGCAAAACAATGTTTGATTCAGTGATGCAGCCTTGAACCAAATCAATAATATGAAATCGTCAATTGTAGGGCAAGCATGAGCGAATATGGGATAAGTGTTGTAAATATTTGGAATGTTTCTTCGTTTTCCAGAGATAGCAAAGAAGTGAAGACGAAAAGCTTTTTTTGGTTGTGTTAGCTGTATCTTAGATTAATCCGAACTTGACTTAAAATGGTGACCTCTTACCAAATTCCAGCCAGATAACTCTAAACCTGAACTACCAGTTTGCGTTCAAACAGATAGAGGGACGAACGAGCACAATCGACTCATCTCAATATCATGATTAATTCGGTATACTTATTGATGAGTTTATTTTTTCTTCTTCTTTTAATACTTACAAAAATCGTATAAAAGCTATTATTCCATTTACCACATAATTTTTAGTTTCATTATTTAGCACGTATCTAAATTTCATGTCTTTTTATATGAAACGATCCTATAACCCGCCAACAGCATAAATTGGACTCACTCCATGAACGGAAAAATGGTCACAAACCATAACACTGCTTCAACCGTGTTTCACCGACCAATAAGTATAGTAAAAGTGACTAAGCGTTGTTCTGTAGATCTGCTAACATGCTTCGGAGGGTACGAATATTTCAGCAAACTTTTATTAGACGGAAAAGAAGATCCTTCGTCGCCTTTATTATTCCAGTGTATCTTGATAATCTTTGATCTATTTTATCTGAAATCAAAAAGCATTTCAGAGCTCCTAAATGAAGTAAACTGTCTTAAGGAACACATCTTTAAATGGTTCTACCTGGATTTTCATATCAAAAATTCTTTTATAAAACTTCTTGCAGATGATGAGATATTTTCGGGTCACGCAATCGCCCGAATGCTACTATTCAGTGTTTTTTATGACCTCGCTGTAACTTGCTGAGAGATAGTTGAATGAAGAATTGTTTATAGTAGTCTTAAAAAGGTCACGAAAATGTTAAAACAGTTTGGGAAAAATGTTTAAACATTTTGGTTTCCTTTGATTAATTTTGTGTAGATTTAGACTTCTAAAAACCATCCAACCTCGTTTGACAGCTAACTGAAGGTATCGAACCATTGTTTGAAATCTTTCGAAATATATCGGCGTCGTTATTGGGTATTTTAAAAACACATTTCAGAAACAACGATACCTACTTTGATTTGGTGCTTTACTTTTGTCGCACAAATTTTGTCGCTAGTTTTAAAAGAGAAATGATTTTTTTTAATGAGCCATGAAACCAGGGGTCGAATTACGTTTTACGTTCCGTGATCGAAAGAGAATTTTTAAATAGCTCGAAGCCCATAATTCGGAATGAAGGCATACGTGAGCAATTGGCTGGAAGTACCGGTAGGGTCAATCATGCATTTTCACTCTTTTAAAAAGTTGGACAGTTTCAACGTTATTATGGCTTAAAAAACGGATTACGATCACGGAACGTATGTCGTAATTCCGCCCCAGTTTTTGGCAGACATCCAAAATAAATCACAGAAATTTCAATAAATATAAAAAAAATCTTTTCTTTATAATTTTAACTGTATTTAAGTCTTAAAAAAAAATAGTTTCAATTTTTTCTGCCATAAAATAAGGTATTTACAATCAGATTGTCAATAAAGTCCAATTAAGCTGAAGCTTAAAATAAAGCATGACCTAAGTTCACCTTCAGGCAGGTGAAAACCAAAGAATGGGCTTCATGAAATTGAAACATGAAAATTGATATTGAGAGGAAAATATTCATCCCTGTCGAGCTGTACTACAATTTAAGAATGGTAGTGGTGCTTTTTATTGGCGCTTGATCGCCTGCGCGATTTAAGCCAACACAAAGGAGGGTCAAGCTAACCTCCGCCTGTTTTTTCCATCACATTCTAGGGCTCCTTCTACTGATGCTACCGAATTCGGAACTCGATAGAAAAACCACCTGGGCCGGACCTCCTTCTCCATTCGCATAACATAACCCAGCCAACGCATCGTTAAATTCGACACTCGCCGTTGACATCAATGGTAGGACCATAAATCTTTCGGAAAACTTTTCTCTTGAAAATCCAAGAGCTATCTGATCTTCTTCCGGCACTGTCCCCGAAAAGCAGCCGGGTCCATTTCTGAGCCAAAGCATGCGGGAAGAATGCTGAGAAAAATCTTCTACAGAAGATTTATGGTCCTTCCCTTGATGCCAGGGCGAGCTTTACTCAGTTATGAGCACAGCGTAGCAAATTAATTCCCAAAGGCTTAGTTGCCTGGGTCATGTTATCCGAATAGACATAGACGCTCCGGCTCAGAAAGTTTTCCTATCGACACCCGAGTTCGTCTGAAAAGAAAAGGGGAGGCCTAGACTGGGATTGAAAAAAAAGAGGGAGATGGGATTTATATTGGAGGGAGATGGGAGATGGCTTGACCTCTCTAGGTGGTTTCGACTGACGTCATTTATCCGTAACAAGGGATGACTGGCTGGCTTTGATACGCCACGGTTACTTTTGTTTCTACGCAGACTAAAGGGTTTGCTCTAAACTAAACAACTATCTCCAGGTATTATCCAGCTTTTCGTCGAGCGTAACCTGTCATTGTCCCCTACCAAATATTGAACCTACCCATTCCTAAGGTGGCACAAGCAGGCGAACAAGGAATTAGACAGCCAGGTGCTAGGCTACCAACTGCCAAGCAACCTAAAATATTGGATGTGACATTACATGAAGTGCTCACCTTCGTCGCTTATGCAGTCCCGATTGCAAGCAAAGTTCGAAGCCGGAAGAAAATTCTGAAGTCACTGCCTATTAGTACATTGGAAAAGATAAAATAACTTTGCTGTCAACAAACAAAGCAATAGGCTAGTCGATCCTGAGCTACTATTTTCTAATATAGTTTCCGAGCCTAGCAGATACACATTAAAATAAGTTGCAGGCCTGTCAGAACACCGCACTCAGGACAGCTACGGGATGTCTTCTTATGGTGCGGGAGTATGCAAATTCATTAGCATCGCGATGAGATACGCCGAGAAATACAACTTGATTTGTTTCCTATCTCATCCCTTGAATACCTTAACTCGAGTGGGAATACGTATCTACATTAGACCCTGATATGCCCAATGAAAGTCCTTTATAAGAAAAAATTATCTGTTAAACCAGTTCATATAATCAGGTTTACTAAAGCACATCATTGAAATGTTAATTATATAAAAAGATTTTCCCAGGCCCGCGAGCACGGGGGGTTTTGGGTGTTCTTTTATATATATATGTAGATTATAAACAATTTTATTTTTTATATTGCAAAGTTATAATTTTTCATGACTCAAAAAAATATCTATTGAAATTAAATAATTATTTTAAGACTTTTATAAATATTTCTTATAATAGTTATGTCTCTGATTTCATTCCATTGTGTATACGAAGTTATGCAGAAATAGAACTACAAACTATTTACAGACTTTTTCATTATTCAAATCCAAATTTTTCCCATAACGAAACCAAAAGTTATCAAAAAAGCAAATACTTCAAACTTTAAGTAGAAAAGTAGAAACAAGAAAATCTCATGCAAATCCCGCATAAATTTTGTACAACTTTTTCCTTCGTTTGCTTAATGAAAAATTTGCATATGCAAAGAGTTGAAATTAATAATAATCACTGAAGTCAAGGCAACAGACGACCCATCAAAGCAAACATTAAAAAGCACACCAACATTCAAACATTCACTCATTCATTCAATCCATCATTCATTTGCGCCACGCTTTTGTACGTTCAACGAAATTCAAATCAACACGAAAATTCGTTGTCAAAAATTTTCAGACTGTGGAGCGGTACACAAAAGGGTTATGATGTTAGTGTGTTGCTGTGCGGTAGTGTGAAAAAGGAAAAAAACAGCAACAACGAAAACGTATTGGCCACATCAGCACAATTTGCATGCATTTAATTTTAAAACTTTTTCTTTTTTCAAAACACCACGAAACAGCCAGCAACAAAAGGAAAATGTTGGCGTTAAATGCTAGCAGCAATATTAAAAAGGCAGAGATGTGTGTGTGTGGAGAAACTACATTGAACAACGTAATAGCAGCTTCTTTGCTGTCGGCACGAGCTAACCAACCAACCAAGCAAGCAACCAACGAACTAACCCGTCGCCAGCAGCATTAGGTCGTTGTGGCTATGGCAGTGACATTAGCTCTTGCAGCAACCCTGCAGTGAAGCACCAAACTAGCCAGGAAACATACCAGTATACAACCAGAATTTTCTGACTGGTACCAAAGCAGTCCAAAAAGGGCTAAACTTGTCCCAGTAAAAATTTTAAGTAATGCAGACTGCTAAAATGTCATGAGTTGGAAAAATCCGAGTAAACTTTCTTATTTAAATTTTACTTTTTGCCTCCCTGGGACTCGAACCACTGACCTCGCCGATCTGAATCGAGTACTTATCCACTGAGCCCGACGGCGTTTAAATAATTTTCACCATGATTGAAATTTTTTGGTCCATTTTGAACTATATATGGAAAAAAGTCATTTGGCTGACTACACCTTTTCCAGATTGAAATCAGAAAACTCCAATTGTATTTCATAAAATGTTAATCGAATTTCGGAATAGCTAATTGGCTTTCAGAATTTGTAATTTGGATTTAAGAAACGATTATTTGATTTCAGAAAACTAAAATTGGATTTCAGAATATTCAGTTATAATTCAGAATGTGTGAGTTGGAATCCAGAGATCGTCAATTAGATTTCAATGGAATAAATCAATTCCTAAGTTTTATGCCGTTCAGTTCAAATCGATTTGTCTATTTCTAAAAACCAATTCACACATTCTGAATTCCAACTAAGTATTCTGAAATCCAGTTTTAGTTCTCTTAAATCCAATAGCTTTTTCTGAAATCACTTTAACATCTTCTGAAATCCAGATAGCTGTTCTTAACTCCAAATGGCAAATTCTGAAATCCAATTACTTATTCTGAAATTCAATTGCCGTTTTTTGCTTTCAATATAAAAAAGGTGTAGTTTTGAAGAAGTTTGAAACTACATAGTTGGTTTGACTGCAGGGAATATGCAATAACATCAGCCACAAAATGAAACGACAACAACAATGCACGCGATAATATGCAGCTAGGCAGCACTTTTAGCAACAGCGAATGCCGTCAGCAAAGCAACCAAGCCAATTTCATGAATGTCCACCATTTGAGGCATACTTTTAGGCATTGCTTAGAGCGCTTTATTAAGTACGATACAGAGTATGAATTGTAAATTGCATTTTGTAGTTGATGAAGTGGATGGCATTGGCTTTAGATGAATGGTTAAGTTATGTAAATAACAATAATTTTTTAAACAATTGAAAAATGTGGAACAGGTATTAAAATAGAACAATCTTTTAATAAGTAAAATCTAACAGGCCTATGTCTGCAAAATAGTAAAACAATGTTGGAAAAAAATCGGGAGTTTTAGAATTTTTGTCTCCATGGGCGTCACTCAAAAAAGGTCTTCTCATTTTGGTATGTAAGATTTTGATTCGTCAACTGAGGGGAAACTTTTTAATGAGTAAAACTCCATTTCTCACAGGAACTTCGGAAAAGGGTTTTTTGTATGCTTTCAGTTGTATTTGGAGTACTCGTCCAAGACAAACATTTCCTTTATCTTTGTGGAAAGTGGCACTTTCAAGATTATCAAAAAATCAAAGCTAAATTAAAATAAATCTCCGTTCCGGCATTAAAAGTTGCTAGCTCTATTCAGTCATTTTTTTTTTCAGTAGAATTAAATTCATTGTGAATTCTTAGAAGTGAAAAAAATCCACCAATTACCCATTAATTTAAAAATTCTGACAGGAATATGGAAGTCAGGCGACCAGTTGGAGAATAAAGGAGGATATTGAAAGGCAGAAGAATGAAAAATAAATTCATGACAAAATTATGTTTTTTAGTATTGTTCAGGAGATGTTCTTCAATAGAACTAAAGAGTGCTGCTCTTGGTTGAAGCTCAGGTTTTCTTAGTTATAAGCAGGTATTGCTCCTAATTTAGCCATATTTATATTGCATAAAATTTATTTATTTATTTCGCGGACGAATTAAAGAGATTTTTCGTACTATCTAATGCAACTCTGTGAAAGAAGCAACTATGCAAATCAGGTGATCATAGCTGTTATCTATTGTGAATAAGTACTTCTCACGCACTCGGCTCTTCTTGTATGTATTCACAGTGATTAAGTCTATTATCAACTTTTAAAATTCCAAAATGTTTTATTTCAGTACGTTTGAGCGATTCTGAACATTAAACACACGGCTAAAAATTTGGATCTAAGTTTAAAACTTTTTGAGGCTACATATATGTCCAAACCAAATTTGGTTTAGAATTTAATTATGGCCGTTTTCGAGAAAATGAGCGTGTAGAAAGGAGTTTAAATTTTAAACCAGAAATGTCGTAACAAACAAAAAACATAAAAAACATTTGTATCAGTTGGCAGGACTCGAACCGACGCTGCCTGCATCAGAGTCGTCTGCTCTACCCACTGAGCTACGGCGCACACAAAATTGTATTGAGAAAATTTCAATAACTTGAAAAATCCTCCAGAAATAAATGAAAAGAAATTAAAAAAATTTTAGACGTTTTTTTCAATTCAGTTTTATTTCTAATTCGCAATAAATTCAACATTGATGTATGTAGGTATTTGAACGGTTTGGAATTTATTACAAAAACCTTTAAAAAAAATGCGAATGGTTTAAAACTTAGGCTCAAATTTTTAGCAATGTATGGGTATCATTTTTTTATTACTACTTAACATACCTGTTTAATAATTACTTATCGAAATGACTACCAGTTTGATAAATTATTTTCTTGAGAATCGATTTAATGATTCATTACCATTATTTTCAATTTTTAATGACTATTTCCATTTAATTAATCATAATTTTACGATTATTAAAAAAAAATCAAAAATAATCAAAAAAATTTATTTTGATTACTTTTGATCAGGGAATGTAACTGGTATGAGTTTTATTATAAAGCTCGCTATTTGATCATTATTTTCCGATTTTTTTTTAATAAAAATCAACAATAATAGGTATCTTTAAGTTTTATTTTTTGGATTAAAGATGATGTTAATTTTTTCATTTTTATTTTTTTGACCTAAATTATACTTATTCCTTGAGCGATATTTTATCCTTCAAGGATAAAAATTAAATGTTGAGTTTTAATTTTTTTCACGGATCGAAATTGATCATAAATATTGGTTGGTATAATATCGTTAACATATGTACACGGCTAAAAATTTGAGCCTAAATTTTTAACCATTCGTCGGTTTAAAAAATTTTTTAAACGTTTTTGTTATAAATTCCAAACCGTTAAAAGACCTACAGCAATTTTAAATTTATTGCGTATTAGTTTCTGACTGAAACTGAACTGAAACAAACTTCAAACATTTTTTTAATTTTTTTTATTTATTTCTGAAAGCTCTCAATAAACAATGAAGTAAGCTAGTTCATTAAACAATATTTTCCAAACCTTGAAATATGTTTTCACAATTGTATGGTAGCTTTGGGGAATTTACTTGAGGTGAACTTTACACGAGGTGAACAGTTTGGCAATTACTTGCTAAAAAGGCGCAGAGGCTTTTTGAGCTTTTCGATCCGTAAAAAAAATTAAAACTCAAATTAAATTTTTATTCTTGAAGGATTAAATATCAAACATGGGTTTTATTTTCGAGCAAAATAATACTAAAAAAAGGTTGATTAGATGCCATTTATATCGGGTTCGCTCAAATTTGTTTGCAATTAATGCAGATTTCCGTTAAGCATGAGGAGACACGCACGTGTCTGAGGAAAGGAAGCCTTTGATTTTGTTCATTAAAACTATAAAAAAATTCTTTATCGGGGGTTCCTGCTTTTGATTATTTTTATTTTTGTTTGATTTTTTTAGTATTGTTGTAGAAACACATAAATATGCACATCAACAAAAAATCAAAAATAATCAAAACTACTTTTCTTGATTATTTTTTTTGTTTTTGATTTTTTATAATCGTAATCAATTAATAAATGCCTTTTCTTGTAAAATAATTAAAATAATCATTACCAATTAAAAAAGCCGTCTAATTAATTGACAGATCTGCTACTAAACAATTCCTTAAAGTAATCAATAATTGGTGTGACTTATGGGCCAATAAATCTAGGACTTCATCATGACAATGTCATAGCTACGTCCGCTCTGTGCGAGTATCTTTCCGGAATTAACTTTGATATTTTTTCAGTTTTCTTGAATTCTCGTAGCTGTTTGTATTTTATTCGTAAGCATAGATTTGTTTCATGGAGGACTGGCTCTCACACACAATGCTGCGGCATTGTTCTGATTTACAGCTTATACAAATTTTGCAACAGATAAATATTGGGAAACAAAGCAGATGGCAAAGTCATATATCACACATTCTACACATGTAAATGCATTGTATATATCGATGTATGCCCAATCAATGTTTATTCAAAATCAAAAGGAGTCTATCAATTTTATTTGCATAAAGTGCCTCAGGTTACAAAACCATTAAGTTGGATTCAAAGTAAAACCTTAACAGACTGAAAGAGCAGTGCCAAAATCAAAGCTATGGAGAAGAAGTTAAACCTTATTAAATACAAAATCTTTTTGAACTCAAATGTGACTTATATTAAGCTTAAAACAAAGTAAGTGGACCAAGAACTCCAACAAGAAGCGGAAAGAAAGATTATTTAACAGTTTGCGAAAATCCTACATTTTCATATAAAAAAACAAAGCAAGCTCAGAAAACATTCACCTTGGAAACACACACAAGCAGTTTTTGTTTTCGAAAGCACTAAGCGACTTAGGAATAAAAAAAAAATGAATGCTTTGAAATTCAAATTTGAACTTGTGACTTGTTAGATAGCAACCAAAATTGTGAGCGCTTATATTTTAACTTTGGTCCGATGTTTGTAAGTATGAGAAGAAGAAGAAGAGATAGACCCACCAATAAGTATACCGAAATGATCAGGGCGATTACCTGAGTCGATTTAGCCTTGTCCGTCTGTTTGAACGGAAACTAGTCCCTCAGTTTAACAGATATCTCGATGGAATTTGGTATGGGGCCTCCATTTTGTATTATATACTAATCATTTGTCAGAACCAACAAGATCGGACCAATACAACGCATAGTCCCCATATAAACTATTGTTCCGATAAATGGGTTTCGGGTTATAACTATAACGAGAAACACAAAATTTGGCAGCCACAGTACTTATTACATATGGAATGTGTGTACTGCAAGTCATCAAGATTGGACCAATATCAACACATTTTGCCAATAAACGGGGCTTGGGCTATGTATATCCTTTCCGACACTAGAAATAACACCTGCTGAGAAAGCAAATAATTCCCATTGGCGATATTGCACTGAAATAGGAATTTTATGGTCCAGAGAATTTGTGTGGGCTCACCAACAATGTAGCATATACCATGACTACCTAGTAGGGTTGTGAATAAACAATATTTTTAGTTAAATCGATTTTTCTTTTTAATTATCAATTTTCGTGGTCTATTTTATTACTGGTAAACAGTAATTTTTGCTAAATCGATTAAATGAATTACAATGAGAAAATCTGTTAAACCACAGCTGAAAACAAATAGTTTCGTATAAATCACTGCCAGTCGAACTTAATCCAAGTGTTATGAATACTGAACATTGGCAGCACTAATTTATTTGAATTTTATTTTTTAAACTCAAAGTTTAACCAAGACTTTTTGTATTCTTTAGTTTTATTTATTTTAATATTCCTCAGTTAATTAAATTTTTCGTTTAGTCAAATGGTGAACTATTTGCTGATGGTTTCTGATAACAACAGTTCATTCATTTTAGAGAGGGATGTATTTTTCTGAAAGAATTTTTAACTTTAATTTATTGATCATAATATACTAATACCTCGAATAGGAGTTTATAAAAATCGAGCGTTTATAAAAATCGATTTTTTTCCTTAAAAATTAATTTTTCACAAATCATTTTATTTCTAAACAAAAAAATCGATTATTGAGTAATCACATCCCTAGTAACTAGGAAACTAATAGTTTAGACAACACTGGATTGACTGCCTAGTAAAAACGCATGTCACACGGTTTATATATCCACCACAAAGAGTATGTGCCAAACGCTTCAATTTAGGCCGAAAGCGCTTTAAGGCTCTCGCTGTGTACCAATCAAGACACTGTAGTATTTGCTATCGCCTATTCAACACTTTTTCTTAGTGCTTGTGATCCTAGTTGATTTTGAAGATGCCTCCTATGGCACCATCATATATTGTATATTATCATATTATTCCACATATTAAAAAAGACAAAAACAACAAATAATAAATTTTTTTTTTTTTCAAAGGAAAACAATTCACGCAATCACTATTCCAACCACAATTGACAAAGGCACTCCAGGGAGACAATAAAATAAACTAACAGAAAATCATCTTTTATCACCACCACCCACATGTGTGCTAGTAGTACACTTGTAATCAGAGAAATAAGTATATATAGCATAGTTTTTTGTAATCACTCGCTGTAGTTACTATCAATATCATGCAGACACAAATGACAACTGACAACAATTGTGCGCCTGAAAGTAGGCTTTCCACTATTGTGCGCACACTTGCTTACTAACTGGCTTAGTGTTGTTATCGACTAACCCCTGAAGCGTTTAATATCCGCAAACAGTCAAGTTTTATGAAGAATTATTAATATTGGCTTTTGCTGCAATCATAACTGCCTGACTGAGGGAGCGGTTTGTGTGTGTTTCACTGTCAACAACAATAAGTACAACTAATGACAACCTTTTGTTGCTATTTGCTTGCTATATACATACAATTATAATGAATCTAATCCGTTACGCTAAAGCTGCTATGAAATTTTATTTTTCTAAAGCCTACTTCATACCCAAATATTGTGAGCATTTACACAAGTTGATTACATCAAAACATAACTGCAAAGCTTAATGAAATAAATTCTTCTTCTTCCACACATTTTCTTTGAACATCACATTTTGTTTGTAAATAATTAAATTCCTAATTATCTCACATGTTAAGCGCACCACATAAACAAAAATACAACACATACACAGAGTTTCGTTCGCGTGTGTGGTTGCGTTGCTTCACAACTCAAAGTCAATGTTGCGCGCCCTCAACTATGCAACGACATTTCACATTTACTTATTTGCATGGTGGTTTTATGCTCATAAGTGAGTTTAGTTATTAGCCTATTATCTTTTATGAACTTACGCCTTCACCACTTGTAGACAACTTCACATAGAAACTAAGCTCGCAGCTATGTACGGTGCATGGAGTTATATTTTCTATATGAGGTGCCGAGCGTTTTGCAAATAGACAAGTTCACATTTAATTAAATTTAATAATTCATTACTCATAAAGATGTTGCTGGCGAAAATTCACACTTTCTACTTAAATCTCTTCTAATCTCTTACACTGAGTAGTAGGTGCAATACCTTTTAATAAGGGTATTACCATGAATAAGCAAGTGCAAAGGATTTGATTAAACGAGCACCTTGCGTAATTATTTCCATAGTAAGTATGAATTAAGATAGTCATATAAATATGTACGTACATAAATATTTATGTTTCTATAAAAGTAAATTAGTAGGCTTTTTTCATCTTAATTCAAAGTTATTTCATATTGAGCACATGAGTATAGATAGTTGGTGATAGCACACAAGGTAGTTAGCACTTAACGACTTCTGGGCAGACCTGTTAAATAATGATTACTAGTCGTAATGATTAACGGTTTGATAAATTATGTTCTTGAGAAACTATTTATTGATTGATTACCATTACTTTAAATTTCTAACGACTATTTTCCAATTAATTTAAAAATAATAGCTTTTTATGATTATTGAAAAAAATCAAAAATAATCAAAAAAAAGTTGTTTTGATTATTTTTTTTTTTTTTTTGTTTTTTGTTTTTTGACAAGTTTTTTATCAGTAGTGTTGTAGAAGCACATCAACAATATTGAAAAAAGTCGAAAATAATCAAACCAAAATCAGAAAATAATCAAAACTAATCAAAACAACTTTTTCTTTGATTATTTTTGATTTTTTTGGATTATTTTTTGAATTTTCTAATCGTGCCTCTCTTGAAATACAATGAAAACAATCATTACCAATTAAAAAAGTCATCTAATTAATTGATTACTAATTACTAATCAAATTTAACAGGTCTGCGCTTAAATTTTTTCGGTTTGCTTAATTGTTCGCTGTTTTCAGTACAAATATTGTTTAGGCTATCAAAAATATTGTATCTATAGTTAAAGTGACGCAAAAGAAACGGTCATTTAGTGATAACGCTATATATAGTGCGTTTAATAACTATATACCAGATATCACGATGGCATCTGAAAGCATATGCGGGATCATTCTGGAAAGTCTTTGAAGATTTCACTGGCAGTGACCACCAATATATATCCTTTGGAGTAGGCCCACAAGAAGCGTCTAGGACGGATACTAGCAAAAGCATCCGAAGATGGAACGCAGCGAAACCAAACAGTGAAGCGCTAATTGCTGAAATCGATACATACCGGCTAAGAGCTCACACACCTGAGAGGGTGTCAAAGCTACCATGCTCAGCGTTAAATAGGCCTGTAATTAAGCCACGCCAGTATTATCAAAAAAGCGGAGTAAAAAGTGGTCAGGAGAAATTGCTGATCAAAGGCGCAACTGCTTACGCTTAAGGCGATTATATACAAGGGCTGGGCGCATGGGGCAAGCCACAGCCAAAGCTGAATCATATAAAAAAGGGAAGAAGCTTTTGAAAGCCGCCATCTTTCAAAGCAAGAAGAATAAATGGGAGGAGCTCCGGGAAGACGTAAGCAGGAATCCATGGGTATTGAGCTACAGGATAGTACTGAAGAAGAATAGGGCTAGAATGCCGACAGCTGATTTAGATGCAAACGTAATGGATAACATAGTGAATGCACTTTTCCCTACACGGCTAAAAATTTTCAAATCAATTTAAAACTTTTCTGGGCTACATATATCGCGCCCTAACCGCAATTTTGGTGATCCAAATTTTGAAAATCCATATTTTGACAGATATCGATAAGTCTTCTTGTTCTACACCATCTCACAACATATCGCAACTGTAATATGTAATATTACAAAAATAAAGCAAAGGCAATTATGATGTAAGTAAAATTTTGCTTCAAACTTTTCATATTTGTAAACTAAAAACCCTTCTCCTGTGAAATTTTATTTTTGTTGGTTACGTCAAAAAGGCTGTTAGGGCTCGATATGTCCAAACCAAATTTGGTTTAGAATTTAAATTGTGCCAGTTTTCGAGAAAGTGACGGTGAAAAAAAGAGTTTAAATTTTAAACCAGAAGTTTCTTAACAATTAAAAAACATAAAAAATAATTGTATCAGTTGGCATGATTATAACCGACCCTCCCGCATCAGAGTCGTCTGGTCTACTTGAGAGTCGTCTGGACTTGAAAAAGCTCTCAGAAATAAATGAAAAGAAATAAAAAAAATTTTAGACGTTTTTGTCACCTCAGTTTTAAATCAAATTCGCAATAAATTCATAATTGGTGTAGGTATTTGAACGGTTTGGAATTTATTGCAAAAACGTTTAAAAAATTGCTTAAACCGACGAATGGTTTAAAATTTGGGCTTAAATTTTTCGCCGTGTACTCATGAAATCAAGGTAGTCAGTGAAGATTGGATCAGCATGCCCGAAGAACCTCCAGCATTTACCACAGAAGAACTGTAAGCCACAGCACGAAACTTGAAGAACAATAAGGCCCCAGGCCGGAAGCCATTCCAGCAGAATCCATCAAAAAATTGCAAACATGTGACCTGAAGCGCTACTAGCGCTACTGCAGTAGTTAGTACTAATAGCCAAAGGCAAAGGAAACCTAAGCACGCCATCTGCGTACCGTCCATTATATATGCTCGATACAGCGGGGAAACTTTTCGAGAGGCCAATAAAGCCACGTATTGCATCCGTCATAGAACAAACAGGAGGACTATAGCCCAGGCAGCACGGTTTCAGGACTGGAGAGAACACTTTAGGCGCAAATAAGGACGTCCTTACTAGCGTGGAGGCAACCCAGAAAGGTAGAAGCGAATCTAGACGGGTTGTGCTCCTCGCAACCTTAAACGTAAAAAACGTTTTCAACGGCGTGAGATGGACAGACATGCTGACCGCCTTAGAGCAACGGTTTCAAATCCCATGTTACCTACAGCAACTAATCAGAATCTGTTTAAGAGGCCGCGGTGCATCAACGTCACATGCTAAGCAGCACAAGGTTCAATACTTGGTCCTGACCTGTAGAACGTCAGCTACGATGAAATATTTAACCTAGAAATGCCCAACGACACCTTCTTAGTCGGATACGCAGACGACATTGCCGCAGTCATTACCACTCGGAATACAGAAGAAGCACGCAGAAAGCTCAATTAGGTTATGATACGCACAAAGGAGTGGCTTGACCTGAGTGACCTCCAACTGGCGGCAAAAAAACTGAGCTGATGCTCTTAACCAAAAAGTACATACCGTTAGAGGTTGGATTCGGAACCCTCTCCACAGAAAGTTGTTAACTATTTAGGCGTAAGATTAGATTCCCGAATAACATACTGGGCACAAATTCAGCATGCGCCGGAGAAGTCATGTAAGCAGATATCGTTACTAAGTTCGAGAGTAGCCTCCCCTTATCGAACCGGAATGAAAAATATGGAACGCCACTCTGAAGCAATACAAAAGTGGTCCCGGCGTGGGCGACGGCTCCAAAATTTTGGGAAAGTTTCTTAGTCCACGGACACACCGCTGGTGTTTTTTTATTGGTTTCACCGCTATATCTAAAATTGTAGAGCCGGAATTATGATATTCCCCATTCGCACAAGTAGAGCCGTAACTATTTCTCGAACTAAGAAAAATCTTTTGATACATTAAACTTTACTCGGTCTTTTACTGCACATAGCTAGAGGAGCTACTTCATATACATGAACATTATACATATCACGAAATCTTCTCCACGCTGCGTGATACTCTTCTCTGGCGTCTGCTAGAAGGCTTTATTTTCTCAGCTAAGTGCTTTGGTGATTGCCCGTTTCCAGATATTGTTATAAGTGATAATTCTACGGGTAATTACGGACTCGCAGAATAGTAGGGCGAGTGTATGAACGTGTTAGTAACTCTACCAAACAATCTTTGTAGTTTATGCTGACATATCTCAAGTAACGCGACTGTTTTGCCATTAAGCAGTACTTACTCCCAAAAATGAACATGTAAGTACTAGAAACAACAGTATTTTTTGAAAAAAAGTTGAAACCGATATGGTATACCAGCCCATAAATATAGTTATACAGAGAGATGTTTATCCATTCGAGTTTCTAAGCTCTCTTTTTCCTCAAAAGTTATGCGAACAAACTTGGCTTTAAGTGGCATTGCTTCGATATAATCTGACAAAACTGCGAAGGATGCGCTCTGCAGTAAGCGCTAACAAAATTTGTGCAAGATATTGATAAATTTTGTTGTCATTTGTACAATATATTGAACACATTTTTTGAAAGCTTGAAATAGCTTTTGGTATACGTGCAGTCTAAGGGCATTATTGAAAACTAGTCATAGTCCCTATATGAAGCGTTATTAATCTGATAGTGGCATAGAACGATCGGCCACTAAGAATTCATCCCCCAATTTATGTCTTAGCTCATGAAAAATATCGTTTAGGTTCAGAGAGTGAGTGTGTACTCGTAATTTCGAGTTTACAAATTTTCTTAATTAGCTATTCCTACGATGTTAAAAAGTACATTACACTTTTCTTTGCTACACAGAAAATTCAGCTTTTTATAACCAACTCACCTTTAATAGAAGTCACAGCTCTTCTTTGAAAAGTCAGATTAACCGCACGCTATCTATGAACATAAATTGCATATCTCAGTAGACAACAAGTATGATTTATTAGTAAGCATTGAACTCGAAAGCTTTTATATGCCTACAATATTTTTGGAGCGCCAACTGTTCACTTTTAAAATATCACTTTTTTCACTATATTATTTTATTGAAACCTATTTAATTTTTTTACGAGTTATTGAGTAAAATAGCATTTATTTATTTTGTACAGACTCGAATTAATCACTCATGTTCATAAACATAAATATTTGTTATGATAATGCTTCGGTATGACAACACTACGATATTCAAAATTTAATAATAGTTGTTAATTTTATGCATAGATTTATCTTTTCAAAATATTTGAACTTGAAAATCATTAAGGAAGCTCATAATTTCGTAAATTAAACAAAGCGGAAATTATCGCAGCGCCATTGTTTCCTTTGCAGCCTTCATTTTCTTTTGCTGCTTCGATACTGAAGCAAAAGCAACACTTCGTCAGACGCTGTCACTTCAGTTCAAATTGTTTGTAGCAAACATAAAGACACGCACACACATAAAGACTTACATGCATGTGCATGCTTAAAGTTACAAAGCAAATCACAAAAACAAATTTACGTAAATTAGGGCCACGAAATATATTAACGCCCACACACGATTTCTTTCTATTTACATTCCATTAGAATTTCAAGCAGCTAACGAAATTCCTACGCGTAAATACAACCTTGCGACCGCACGTCCAAACCGCAACTGAATTACAAGTCAAGCACGAATCAAACAGCACGCTACAGCAGGTTAACATCACCCAAAGCACAACTAAATTCTATCCAATAAAATCCAAAAAAGCAAAAAAAAATTAAAGCGCCTGTGGGTGATGTTGTGTTGCTCCTGTGGGAGACAAAGCGTCTGGCTGTGCTTATACTCGTTTTTAGTGTTGTTGTGCAATCGTATTTGGTTTGCTTTAGGAATTTACATTTCATTAATGGACAGTCAGCCTCTTTGTTTACATTGAGTATAGTTTTGTTCGTTGTTTGTGCAAAGTATGCGAGCGACAGCGAGATTTGAGAAAAATGTTGCATACGGACAGGCGCAGTAACTTGTTTTTACTCAGTTGATTACAGTTAAGGAGTACGTCAGAGCGTATTGCCAGCTGTTGAATGACTGCTAGTACAGAAATGTAATAGATTTTCGCACTTTGAAGAGAAAGCTAAACAACTGAATAATGTAGACTTCTTCGACGGTGCTTCTCTCTAATTCGTCAATATGTTCTTGTAAACAAACTTGCAATTATTCACAATAGTTCAACGATGCTAAGAGCCCTTAAGTAACATATCATGTTAAGCGTATACCAAAGCGAATTTATAAAGGTGACATTTTCCCATAAGCTGATTGCTTCTTCTTCCCTGTACTGAAATGGCGAAAGTTTCAAATTATTTCTTTTGTTTACATAACCATTTTATATTTACTTATGTGTTCAAAAAAATTAGAACAGGTGCGTGAGAAAAAAACTTTGCATATAAAACATTCTATAGAGCACCGAACCATTTGTTGTTTATAGACGGTCATTTTATTTGTTGTCTCAGTAAAACCATTTCTAGTAATAGAAATTCTGAAAATAAGGATTTGGTAGTTTTCGACTTTTTCTCAAGAACTGAAAAAAATATGAAGGCATTCTTGTCTTTATTTTTTTTAAATTAAAGCGGGCCCAATGACTCCCAAAAATATCATAGGAGCAGCACGCAAGCGTTAATTTTGCTTCAGGTTAAATTAAACTTTTATACGATATGAGATCAAGATAAACACAAACCTCAGCAACGCTATTGTCATAAAACTCGAAATGTCAAAAATACACTGGATAGATTTAAATTGAAATTGAAATAGAATATTATTAATTTTGTTTTTAGACGGTTGAGTGAAAAATAGAATTTAGAATATTCTTGAAGAAAGTCAGATTTTTTCCGAAACGCCCCATTTCTAAATATTTTGAAGATCGCCTATCTCAATTCTTTTTTCAATAGAATCTAGTTTATGTTTTGATTATATCAACTGAAAATGTATTGAATTTACTTTGAGATAGGCCATTTTATACCTCTCTGAACTAGGAGGTTTTTTCAAAGTAACTTAGTTTAGCAATATCAACCAATGATTTTTGAAAACTTATTCAGAGCTTTATTGATCCACATTGGCTCTAAGAAATCCTGTTATTCATAGAAAAAAAATACCAAAAGGTTGAATATTTCCATAACAGCGAGTAAATAGTTACAGAAACCACCACAAGTAACTTAAAATTGGGTTTTAACTGCATCTTCAATGCTAGCAATGAGATATTTTTAGCAAGTTCGATAAGGGGTCTAAGCCCCAAAACAACCCCCACTAGCATGAGTGACATCAGCAAAATATAACATCATCATTTGAAAATAAACATCACAAAAATGATAACAATATTTGATCAATAGTGGTTCATGTTTCTTAGGAACTCGTTGTGGCACAATAAGAACTTGTGTTGTAAAATCAGCCCTTCAATCTAAAACAGGAAGCCCTATAGCTCCTTAAGCTACGATGTTCAAATATGCTGCAGGTCTACCTACCCAGTGGTTGTTTTTATTGGGAGGTTCTGTGGGGCACAATATCATAAAACACTACCAGGCTCTTCCACCAATCTGAGTGTAGTTCGCAATAAAATTATACCCGTATATTTTTAAAAACTATTAATATGTAAATGCTTATAGCGCATAAAATTTCTTCAAAACAAAAATTTAATTATTTAATTTTTGACATTACACTCACTTTCTACAACTACATGAGCGTAGAGACTGCTCAAACAGTTGACTTACATTTCTCAGTGAGGCATTTCCTCAAGATAAAATATATCAACCAAATCCTGTTTAAAGAACATAATTTTTTTGGATGGACCTATATAATATATAAACCTTTTTATGGAGCTCAATGCAATGTCAAATTTCCAGGCCCTTTATATTCATTGCTGCTTCTGGAAACTATTATATGACTAAAGCATAATGGTATACGCAATTCTAAAGGAAATACCAACAAAAAATAACGAAAAATACGAACTGCTTTAGTGGCATTCACTTTTCGAATTTAATACAGCTAAGCTGATAAAATAGGGGTCAGGGACCCTAATTGGATCTCCCCCCTTACGCTGTGCCCCTTCATTCTAATGTGGTTTTAGACATTTTACTTATTTTAAACGAATTCGCCCTTAGTTCTTATTTTAGTTTATCTGACATTTGAGCCATTCCAAAGCAACAACAAAATGCATGGCTGCTATTGATATTTCATTGTTATCGATAGTATCGGTTTTAGTGTAGAATATGTCATTACGTACTCCTAAAATGATAAACCTGTATGGATCCATTATTAATTTTTGATAATATGGGGATTTTGGTGATTATATGGAAGCATTTATCTCGCGCAATATGTTCTTATCAACTACATAACGTTTGTATTTTGTTAGGAAATGTATGAGCTTCTCTATGGAAATGTGGAATATAGTGATTGTATCGCTGTATCTATTAAGTCCATCAATACTATCGTCATATATCGATTGTTAGGCCTATCGATAGTTTTTCACCTCTACTGAGAACACAATATTTCAGAGAAAGATCCCAAACTTTAGGCACGGCTGAAAAAATACAGTGCCGATGACTTTGGTTCCGTTCCCTAGTAAAAGTTTAAATTGGACCAGAAAAACTTTTAAGCAAGCTTTCTTCGAACTATCTAACTTGTATCGTTCTTGCGCTATCACGAAGAATCGGTACGTGAGTTTGTACTTTGTTTTTGTCGTTTGCTTTAAGTTCTGTCCTTTTGCTGATTTATTGTTGTCCATAAATATCGACGTTACACTTTTGACTCTTTTGTACAACGCCGATTATGAATGCACCTAAACGGATGAAATATGGTTGTAAATGGGATTTTAATGCATTTTTGTGTGTGACTGTGTATGTCGATGATCGCAACTTTCATCTGGTTCTTGTCAATAACTTAGATTTATTAATAACTCCAATAACAACTACATAAGTCAATCACTGCCAGTACGATGATCATTAAATCATGATTAATGAAGATCAGATAAATATCACATGGTTTACTTATGCGTGAGTAAATGAACAAGTACAAATTATTTACTTATATATCAGCCAGCCACATGATAATACATCTACATTGTACATAAAGCCTGGAAAACCCTTTGAAAGAAAAATAAATAAATCCGTTAGGAATTTATTGCTGCTCTTGATCTGCAATTAGGATGATGTTGGTATGATTTTAAAGGGAATCTCTCACAATTTCTTTCGAGAATTATAACGACGGCACTCTTTCTAAATTTATTTCCATGTTTCTCAGACCTCGAAAGACATTTGCTAAAGCTGTCATTTGCTGATGATATTGATATTATGCCCTTAAAGTTCGATCCATAAGTTCTACCTTTTCTGGCCTAGATAATAATTGCAATAATTTATCGTAGATAAAGGTACTGCTTATGTTATAATTTGTGGAGGGTTGATTTCAATTTCTCTACCTAATTCTCAAGACCTTTATATTCAATACTGGCATATGCTAAGGTGGATGAATTTTTGTTGAGAAGCTTTTTACGAAAAAATACGCTTGCAGGAAATGCCAACGATTTCAAAAGGACTACCCAGTTTGAAAATATATTTTCCTAAGTTGTTTTAGATGTTAGTTCTCCCGAGACATGAATGCGGGAGAATCGGTGTGGTAGGCCAGTATACTTCTCAATATACTACTGCAACCGCTTAAACCATCTTAGTAAAATTAGGTAGGAACTCTTTGAGCTGTTTTAAATAAAACGATTTTGCCATCAGGGTAACTTTTTGTCGTGGGATGTCTTTAATTTGCCGAAAAATGCAACTCGAGATAGTATCGTCTGGATAGCAAGTAGCACAGGTCCGCAATCGATTCCCCGTTTTAGATTTATTGATTGATTTGATTCGTCATAATATACCATTTTAATCAGGTCATATAAAATAGAGGATGGTGAAACTATGGAATACAAGCAAAAGGTTTAAATATCTACAGCAAATCCATCTCAATGTAAAGCTAAACTGAGGTATTTTAATTGCTCTGGACATAAAAAATTGATGAAAGACACAGCTTCGGAAACTTAGTGGAATTGCATTAAAAAACTGGAAATCTTTTAATGAAATAGTGAGATGTTTTCTACGAAACCACAAAAGTTCAAATAACGAGGAAATTGTGGAGCAAATAAATAAAAGTTTCATGTGAAAAATATAAGAGTATGTTCGATGAGCATTAAATTTCAGTTCCTAAATTTTCATTTGCCCCACTTTTATGATAAACTGGAGACAGTAAGTAAAGAACAAAGCAAACTAATTCACCCGGCTCTGAAAAATATGGAATATTATTATCAGGGAAAGTGGAATGAGGGCAGACTTTAGTTGACTTCTAAAGTGAAATGAACGAACTCGGAGTGTCAGGAAGAAATCTTCCAATCGGAGATTATGTAAAAAAAAAAAAACAAGATACTATAAAATAAGTACTTAACAATTTTATTTTATTTTATTTTTTACTGTCTCTAAAATGTTTTTTTTTTGTATAATAAAGTCGCTTTTTTCAAATTCAAAAAAAGGGATTTTGAAAAAAACTGAGGTTGATATAATAAAATTTAAGTACGTACGCCTTTATTTTTCTTACCAGTACTGCTAGTATTACTTTCAGCTGAGTAGCCAAATGAGCAACGAAAGCCACACTCCGTCTACGAGCATAGCTTCGCTCATAACATCAGTTTAGAGGACTATAGGAGCACTCGTAAAAATTTAAATTAGAAAGCTTCTGGACGCTCTAGAGATATCGGATACCAAACACGATTTAATTATGAACTAAAGGAACTATAAGCAGACATTGCCATAAGTAAAAATTTAGCAGGTATCCGCCTAAAAATTGAGCTTACATTTTAAGCCACTCGTCGGTTTAAGCAATTTTTTAAACTTTTTTGTAATAAATTCCAAACCTATCTTACATCAATTTTCTATTTCTTGCGGTTTAGATTTAAAATTGTATTGAAAAAAAACGTCAACAATTTTGTAAATTTTTTTTTTTTCATTTCTTTCCGAGAGCTTTTTCAAGTCATTGAATTTTTTTCTGAACAATTTTGTGTGCGCCGTTGCTCAGTGGGTAGAACAGACGACTCTGATGCTGTATCCCAAAACAGTTTTAAATTTAGGCTAAAATTGTTTGCCGTGTAAACAGCTTCCAATATGTCATACAAAAGGAAGAGGAAGCATTAATAATAAATACTGCTAATCTCCGATTGTGCTTGTTATATTTTTACGATGAAAATAAAGCACAAAGCTGAAAATTAAAGGAGAATATTGAAATGGCTTACCGCAAACGGATATAACCATGTATTCTTTCAAAACGACAAACAAATCCCGAGACTAACAAATAACCAATTTACAAGCATATAATAACATCAATTTTTCTCGTCCTGTTCATCCTTTTTATCATTCCCTCAATTGTCCTCATAAATAACCACTGACCCCTCAATACCTAACAGTACTGACATTTGAGCAAAGCACGAACTAAAAGGTCATCCGTACTTATTAAAATCAATCAGTTTTAGTGTTGGTTAAACCCGTGCAATAATCGAACCACTTATGTACGCCATGAAAGTCGAATGAGCTTTTATATCACCCTGGAGATTTGACGTGCCACCAAACCTTAACTACGTAAAGTAAATAGGAAGCAGAGGGAGAGGGTGAGGCATGCACTTGAAGTTTGCCGTTAGTCGGTCGTCTCAATTCGCCTTCTGTCAAGTGCCGACGATATTGTGATGACAATACCACTAAAGCGTTGCTCCCTAAGAGCATAAATTCACCTCTTCAATTCAAAGGAGGTGTGGTTGTAATATTTCTTATCCATATATGAAGTAAAAACGTCATTATCGTACCTTTAACTTCCAAACAAAGTGAATAGCCATGAGTTACGAATCGTTGGGCAATTATGCGTACGCGAAACATTGGCTGCGAAACGACACGCGACGCACGAAAAGAAAGAAAGAATGCCAAGTGAATGAGATGCTTTTATGAGCGCATGCAGCCATCGAAAATCGAGTTGAAAGGTAATGAATAAAAGTTTTGTGACCTAACAAAGTTGCAGTGGTGGTGAGGAGCGCAAAGTGCCAACTTCAAGCCATAAAGGTAAGGTAAGTAATAACGAAGGACGTAGAAAGGAAGAGGAATCGAATAGGCAAAAAAAGTAAATATAAAAATTATAAAAGTGACGAAAAGGAATTGTTAAAGAAATGTACAACTACCCGAGTATTTTGTACCCTTCTTCAACTCCCCAACAGGTTATTTAACTTTATTTGTTGCCACCACAATTGGCACACAACCGACTGACAAGTGCTTGTGAGATGATGGGGTAGGGGGGATACAAATTTTCCTACCAACGGGGGACGTTGAATGACGTAGTAAAAGCTGAAATTGGGGTGAGCGATCAACAAGATATTTTTCGAAGTCATAGCCTCATGGGTGGTTGATTTTGCCTCCCCTTTCTTTCTATGGTTGCAATATTTACAAATCAAATGGAAATTGCTTAGCCCAAGCATTTCACTGGTTTCTTTGCTATGAAATGTTTAAGCACAAGAAAAAATAATCTAGCAAATGCCAATACCATAATTTATTTATGCGCTATTCAAGTTGGCGGGGGGAGTCAACAGTTGTTAAGTGTTTACGAACGTTATGGCAGAAAAGAAGGTGAAATGCAAAAAAAAATTTAATAAATGTCAAGGCATGCAGTTGCCTGTAGGAGAGGAGGAGATTTGTGAGTTTGATAAATCGGAGAATAAAAATTTGCTAAAGACCTGCAGACACCCCGCTGCGCTGTAGGAAAAATCAAAGCCTATAAAATGAGCTTGTCATTATAAAAGTTTTCTTTGAAAAATTCACGAGGACGATAAGTAGAATTCTTCGAAGTGGGTATGTACTCGTATGTACATACTTTTCCAATATTAACATCATCACAAATTTTTACATCACAGCATTTAGTTGCCGTCTTCGATTAGGAAAGGAAAAATCTACATAAAGGAGTGCAAATTTCTTATACAGTTTTGTATTTTGTTTCCGGTTTTAGTTTTGGTCTCGGCAAGGCACCAGTTGCCGTTCATGTTCCCAGTTTCGATATCGTTCATAGTTTTAAGCTTGTTCGTCTCTGGTTTCATTCTGTATTCCAGTCTCGGATCTTCATCGGTCTTTTAAACAGATTTAGTTCGGCTTTCGACACGGTTCTCAGTTTTGGCCCTGGTCTGCATTTTTCATCCTTCGGTTTCGCTTTCGCTTCCACTTGCTGGTTCTCGTTTGGTTTCAATTTACAGTGGGTTTGGTTTAAGTCTAGCTTCAACGTATCGGTTTCGATTCCGGTTTCGGTTCCAGGTTTCTGTTTTGCTTAAGATCTCCCCTAAGTTGGGTTATGATTTCGGCACCGTATCTGGCTTTTATTTACTGACATTTCCTTTTCGGTTCAGTTAAAATTTTTAATATTTATTATTTTTTTCTGGTTTGTGGAAGGGGAAATTCTTTATGCACTGAATATCCGAGTGCGAGACTCCCTCTTCTTTTGAAGGACTACCCACTAAAACCTAACTTCCCACGGATCATGCATTGTTCCATACCTCGGACAGCATTACTTCAAGTACAAATATTTAATTATTATATTTGGATTATTTGACTCAAAGAAGAAAAATTGCTAAATTTTAAAGAACTGGATAAAAGCTGTAAACAAAAACTGCTATAAAAATAAAATAAGTTAAAAAAATGAAATAAAATCAAACAAAATAAAGCAAAATAAAATAAACCAAATTAAATACAATAAAATAAAATAAAAATAAAAAATAAAAAAAAATTTAATTAAATTAAACTAAATTAAGTTAAATAAAATAAAATAAAATACAATAAAATAAGACAAAATAAAATAAAATAAAGTAAAATAAAACAAAATAAAGTAAATTAAAAAAAAATAAAATAAAACTAAAAAAAAAATAAAATAAAATAAAATAAAGCAAAATAAAATAAAATCAAATAAAATAAAATAAAATAAAATAAAGAAAATTAAAATAAAATAAAATAAAGTAAACTAACAAAAATAAAATAAAATAAAATAAAATAAAATAAAATAAAATAAAATAAAATAAAATAAAATAAAACAAAATAAAATAAGATAAAATAAAATAAAGTAAAATAAAATAAAACAAAATAAAGTAAAATAAAATTAAATAAAATAAATCAAGTAAAATAAAGCAAATTAAAAAAAAATAAAATAAAATAAAATAAAATAAAATAAAATAAAATAAAATAAAATTAAACAAAATAAAATAAAATAAAATAAAATAAAATAAAATAAAATAAAATAAAACAAAATAAAGTAAAATAAAATAAAATAAAATTAATAAAGTAAAATAAAGCAAATTAAAATAAAATAAAATCAAATAAAATAAAATAACACAATATAAAATAAAATAAAATCAAATAAAATAAAATAAAATAAAGTAAATTGAAATAAAATAAAATAGAATAAAATAAAATAAAATAAGATATAATATAATATAATATAATATAATAAATAAAATAAAATAAATTCAAATAAATTAAATAAAAAAATAAAATTAAATAAAATAAAACAATTTAAAATAAAATAAAAAGAAATAATTTCAAGCAAAATAAAGTAAAATAAGACAAAATACACCAAATGATATCCAATAAAAAAAATAAAAATAAAAAAAATTTAATAAAATTAATTTAAGTTAAATAAAATAAAATACAATAAAATCAAACAAACTAACATAAAATAAAATGAAATAAAAGCAAACAAAATAAAGTAAAATAACATAAATTAAAGCAAATGAAATACAGTAAAATAAAAAATAAGAAAAATAAATTTAAATTAAATTAAGTTAATAACAAAATAAAATACAATAAAATAACATAAAACAAAATAAAATAAAATAAAACGAAATAAAAAAATTAAATAAAACAATTTAAAATAAAATAAAATGGAATAAAATCGAACAAAATAAAGTAAAAAAAAATAAAATAACCCATATAAGATAAAAAAAATTAAATAAAATTGAAAAACATGAAATAAAATGGTGTACCGGTAGTGTTGCTGCCTACCACACCAATGGTCCAAAGTTCTATTCCCGGAACAGATCCCTTCAAAAGTTGTTTGAAAAAGTGTTTTCAAAACGGGGTCGCCCTCGGAAGTGGTTTGGCAAACTCTTCGAGTGTATTTCTGCCGTGGAAGGCTTCTCAGCAAAAATTCATCTGCTTTGCAGATTCCGTTCGGAATCGGCAAAAAACTGCAGGTCTCATCAATTTGTAGGGAAAAATTAGAATTTTGTAGAGAATATCAGCCTAAATCTCTCTTTGGAGGTATATCGCGCCAAATACTTATTGAAAAAATAAAGAAAAATATAATGAAGAAAAAAATGCCAAATATGGTAAACATAGGTAAATATTAAGGCAAACAACTTTTTCTCATCTAGCATTGAATTTTAAATTCACTTCATCTGACATTTTTGTTAAACGGAATACAGTTTCCAATGAATTTAAATTTGAAACTAATGACTAGATCAGAAAACGCCCTAAGTTTAAAGTTTTTTTGGCTG
The DNA here is from genome assembly GCA_949987695.1 of Merzomyia westermanni. Lineage (NCBI taxonomy): Eukaryota > Metazoa > Arthropoda > Insecta > Diptera > Tephritidae > Merzomyia > Merzomyia westermanni. The sequence continues at coordinate 79,681,074 of OX465293.1, forward strand.
ACTTATACCCGCTGAGTTAACTCTAGCTATAATATATAGACTTTGTACTTAATAGAAAAACTCTTCTTTTTATTTTATAGTTCACGGCTACTTAACAGCCGTACCGTCACTTAAAAATGTATTACGTTTCCCTAAGCAAGGACGATGCAATGTGGTCCTGATATAATATTCGGCAATCGCTATTTTTTAGATATATTTAGACCAATCATATAAGACCTACTCTTAAAGCAAGAATACTTTTAGACTCGATTTTTAAGTTTTGCTTTTTAAACTGCATTTTTTTTAAGAAACAATATGAGGGCCGCGTCACGTGTTACGTTAAGTGAATGCTTAAGCATAAAGGAAGCGGTACCGTCATTTTTCAAATAGTCGTCCATGGAATATCAGTTTGTAATAGAGAATGTCTCCAAAGGGTCCCTCTTCAAAGTGGTAGATCTGCATTTTATGAAAATTTAATATTCTCAAACTAAACAACCCAAACTGTATTTACACTAAATGTATTCATCATCATAAGATCTTTTACAACCCTAATCCTTAGGGATCTTTACCCTCCTTCATACATTTACACCGGCATTATCGGTAAGTTTTACTCAACGTCATCTGCCCCAACAACGAAAGACCGAGTAACAAATGAATCAACAATAGCCGAACGTTAAGCTAACACAGCGCACGCTAGTCGTACGACGCCCAAAAGTGAAGCTAAATAATGATCGATTTGCACTACAAACGACCAGTTAGTCAAGCAACCGAGGTGTAAGTGTAGCAGCATCAAGCAAGCAGGGTAGCCAGGACAGCCATGTCAGCCAGTCGACCACGCAACATTATGTCATGTCAATTTAGCAAACTTGTTGTAGGAGAGCGACTGCGGCGATGGCCACGTTCGCTGAATGTTTAACGCTAGCAATGTTTATAAAGTTGGTAACGGTTATAGACATGCACATAGCTAACGGCTGCAGCAAGTCATGCGATAAAGTCAAAAGATTTTAGCACTTTTCATTGCCAATAAAACGAAACTATCAATACAAAGCAACAAAGAGAAGTAAAAGGAGCGAGGAGAGCTGGAGGAGCGATGGTGGTATTATTGGAGGTTTGTACAAACAATTTCTTGCGGTTACGAGGAGCACATGACAAATACAAAAAACCAAAAAAAAAAGAATTGCAACAAAATTAGGATCTACTCAAAAAAAAAATTAGCCTTGGCTGGAGCAAGATAAACAACATTTTGAGATGACGCGAAAGATGCAACGCAAAAGTTTTGCCGAGATAATGGTAGACAACGGTGATGACATTGATCGATCAGAGAGTAACAGTAGCGAAGTGGATATTCAGTAGAGAGTAGAACGACCAACATTGTTGACGCATGACAAGGCTGTGGAAGAGGAAGCGAGGTGAAGATAGTTATATAAATGAACGATTTAGCGAGTTTAAAAGAGAAAAACAAAAGACAATGTGAAGGCAATGTGAAGGCAATATAAATGTAAAGAAAACGTGTACGTTCAAGCTGTCATATAAGCTTGGGACATAGGTGGATACCCAGTTGCTGCGCTTGATAATGTCTTCTTTTTTCAATAATAGAACCACTTTTTCAGCATCTCAAATAAAATGCAGTTAAGCATGTTATCATTCGTTATCATGCAGTAAGTTTTCGCTCCATCTTCACTTTCTATAGTACAGGCTCCAAAGGAAAACAATTAGTCTGCTCTCTGCCCATAAAGGCTAGAATATACCTGAACTGGGTTGCAGTTCTTGATGGGGCTTACGTCACTCTTTGACCACGTTTTATTGTCGGATTTGTTGGATTCGACAAATCGTTAACGACATAAACGATAGAAGTGGGCAAAGCGATGAGCCGTCAGGTAATGTAGAATTCAAATCGTATACTGCATTTTTCCGTCAAGATGTTCACAGAACTTCCGCGAGCCTAGTGATATCTCTTAAACATCATTTTCATATCGATACATGTTCAAAGCACTTTTTTTACCGAACTTAGACTACGGGGGCAGTAGTGCGATGGAGGTCATTCCAGATGAACTACATGAGCAAAGCGCTGTGAACAGCTTAGCTAGATGCTTGTGACCGGGGCTGTTAGACCACACCCTCATAGGCTCTTAACATGATATCCCACCGATCGAACTCTTTAAGAAACAGCATCCTATGGTGCACTTGGGTTTCGGTAGTTGGGCCTCTAGAAAGAGCGCACATACGGTCAAAGAAGCATTTTGCTAACTTTTAACGACCCCTATATTAAAACTAAAGCTATCAATTTGATATACACTTTAAGACTCTCCGCAGAAAGATTAGAAAGAGCGTGTGTGTTTCAATTCAAGATCTGCGCTATTCAGGAGACATGAAAGGCAATTATTGTGTGGATATATTAGGTAAAAGGATAGCAATGTTCTATGCAGCCGGGCGGCTCATTCGGCTTTCTTATAATATTTTTCATTGGTTAATTCACGAGCTGCGGTGTCATAGGTGACTCCTTATTCTAACTCACCAACAAACCAGGCGTACACAGCATCATGTCCCAGAGCGGTGTGAGCTTACAATACACACGGGGTAGGGTTGTTGGTATAACGTAACCTCGCAGGTTTGTGGAGTCGTACTGATATGAACAGTGTCCTGCCAGAACGATTCAAGTACCCCCCCTTTACTAACAGACCGGAAATGCTTAGTTTAAGAAATTCACCACATGATCACTTTACGCGACTCATCTGACCTCATCCTAGGTCTGGTCCAAACATATGCTCGAACACTAATAACTCATTTTGGTCCATTTTGTAAGGCAGCAACAACCCGTCAGAGTCCTTAATATTTATTTTTTTGTCAAATGAATTGGGTTCTCCTATTTTGGTGATAGGTGTCTATAGGAACACGTCATGGGGAGTATCAATCACTTCCATAACGTGGATAACGTGGCATGGATTTCCTACTATGTTCATGAAATTTTAGTAATAACAATTTGGAGCTATGTAGCTCATATGAGATGCAGGTCCATCTTCGCTTGCAATTCTTGTTGTGCTCGTTCAGGGTTTTTCCTACAAATTGGTGGAACCTACTTGCCGATTTCCGGCTCTCAACGTCAGCTAGCCAGGCAGATAAACGTTTGCTGAGAAGCCTTTTTATAGAAGCCGACCACTGTCGAGGTACGACCCAGTTTCGAAAAAAACTTTTTTAAACAACGTACATGTAACCTGTCGAGGTACCTGAACCAGGAATCTTTCGGTATAGTAGGCCAACGCAGTACGACGGCGGCCGCCGCATTAAACCCTTTCCCATTGGTAGCCGTTTCATAGAATTTTTCGTCGAAGAGGACTTTGATTGCCTACTCAGTCTAAAAAAAATAAAAATGTACAAGGTGGCACAATTGGGTATAAAATTGCATCTGATGAAAAGTCTGGAAAACCACCATTAGCAGCTATTGAATATAAAACGCACTTAAATGCAACACTGTGCTGTGCTGCTACCTCCAACTTGATGTTACTCAGCGTCGCAACAGAGGAGACAAAACACGTGAAACTGCAGATTGCGTATGCTGCGATTTTAATTTTGTTAAGCCAACATCTCAAGTCTGATTCTGATGCGTCGCGGCGCGCCACAATGAAGCGCGAAAGTGTCATTCAACTTTCATTGTTTTTATGTATTTACTTCCATTACTTTGTCTCCAGTCGCTCATCTCTAATGAGTCGCTAAGTAAATTGCAATGCCCGCTTGCATTTCATCGTAGATGCCGTCCACCATCATTGGCATTCACACCAAAGTAGGTGGCTACCGATGTCGTGTTGCAATGTCGCCAAGCAACTGACAATCGACAAACCGAACGAATTGCTCTTTAGCAGATCGAGTGAGATCGCAATCCAGAGACGATTTTGTAAGTTGTTCTAATGACAGTGATTGTGGCGATTGTGAAAGGCGTTTCATGTTTTCAATGTTTCTTGAGAAATAAAGCTGCTGGAAGGATATGTATGTACGTGGGCTGATTGTTAGTAGGCATGAAGTTTTCCGTTAGTGAACTTATTTTTAATTTTAATACTGAAAATTTACTAACACTTCTTAATGAAGCTGTAAATTTTTATGGTTGATTAGCAAGAAACTTGAATTTAATATAACAAGAGAAACTGACTTCTTTGTATTTGAAAGATTTCAAACCACTAACTTTTGTTGAAGAATAATAGGGTGTGGTTGTGCTTGATTTCCCTCACATGGTCTCTACCCACATCCCCTTCATAGTCGATGCACTCTGGGCATATGGAACAACAAACATGGGATATGCGATAACCCAAACGTGTCGGGATCTCATCAGAAGGGTAGGAGAATGGAAAACCTCAAACAGTTTCTCTTAGCTCCTTTTTACGCTATTTAAGGCGGGCTTAAAATTAACAAAGTAGTGATCTCTGTCAATTCTTCTTTCACGGTGTTTTCCAAGATTTGGCGTTTTGTTAACATCTAGCCGATGCTGGACTTACTAGGTCTGAAGCCACACTGATAAGGCCCAATCCGTCTGTTCACTTCAGATTTCAGTCTTTGGTAGTTCGCGCAGCTTGTAGGATTTGCATTCTTATGAATTGGACAGAGAAATTTTACATTCTAATCTATAGACTTTATTATGCGTAGAAGCTGATGCATGAGCTTTACCAGCTCCTCGCCGTCCTGTTTAAATAGCTCAGCAGTAAATCCATCTGCGCCTGCTGCTTTATTGTTTTGCAATCGGGATATCGCTATTCGCACTTCGTCATAGTCGTTTTAGATCAATTCCATCATCTGTGATTGTGGCGTCGGGTTCGACATCTTCTCTGGGTTTTTGCTTTATTTATCCATTTAACAGGGCATAATCTTACTACTCTTCCATAATCTTACTACTCTCTGAACATCGGTGACAAAGTCGCTTTTTTCATTTTTACAGGAGCTTGCCCCGGGTTTAAACCCCTCAGTCAGAGGTTTTCTGAATCTTCTTTCTTTCGTCAGCCTCGCATTTCTCTTCAACAAATGATAGCGCTCACACACACTCCGCGTCGCATTCGCTCTAAATGTGGCCCTATAGGCAGCGTCATTCTTTCCGTTTCAACGCGGCACTCTTCATCGTACCAGGTGTTTCTTTGAGTTCGTCGTTTAAGGATACACAAATTAAATTTGACTTATCCCACCTATGCCCTTAAGATACTAGTTGCATTCAATTAGACGAAAGGGAAAGAAAAGAGTATTCACGAGTAACATTCTTTAGAGATAAGTCATACGTTTTCCTGCACATTATTGAAGATATGGATAAAGCGTTGGGGTCCGCTCATGTACAAATAAGATGCAGTACTTTCATGTGTAGCAAGGTAAGGGGATGATACTCTGTTAAGGTGGGGACTGATGGGTAAACGTGATGAAGAGTAGCAAATTCGCTGAAGGTTATAAAGCCTTTAAGGATTCAATAATCCCGTGAGCCCTGAGAGAGAGGCGTAGTTTTTACTCGGTACTCTCTGTCTTAAAAGGCTTTAAATAAAAAGTTGTTCACACTCACATCACAGCAAGATGAACAAATAAATCTTAAATTATTTTCAACATTTCCATTCATATTCATTGCGTTAGTAAATGCACCACCCCACCGAACAATTCATGAATATATTTACTTAGCATAAACATTTTAAGTGCTGAACACTTGCGCACTATTACCGAAATAATTTATTCTCAATGACGTTCAGCTGAATCCTTTTTCACAGCAATTCCTGCCACTTGGGCGCCATTTCTATGCCATCAAGCAGCATCAACTTCTTTCATTTTGCAATGATTCGCATAAGTTTTGACGCGACGTCAGTCAAGCAATACGGCAGCTCAACGAGCTATTCAAATGCAGTGGACGCTGGGTGGATGTCGGTTTGAATATGGGTTGTTCGCTGTCTGGTGTTGGTTGTTGGTGCGTCTACACTTGGCATGTGTCACTCAAATTATACGAGCATATTTTACAACAACTACCCTGCAGTCAAACCAAGTATTTGCAAGCTACTTCCAAATTAGTATGAATACCAAACCCAACTAGTCAACCAACTGTGTATTTTCAATATAAGCAACTGGTGCTTTTAACATGACTATGTCCTAAAATGCCATTTGTCAGATTTCGCACACAACGAAACCAATCTCAAAACAAGTAAGCAAAGGACTTTATAGCTTTCATGAATAAGCACCACGGTTGTAAGTGGCCGATCCTTACTCACAATCAGTACAAACTCTGCAAAACTATTCATTTAAAGATAATATCCCAAACCCCATTTATCGGAAAAAAGAATTGGATGGAGCTGTATGTTATGTTGGTCCGATCTAGGTGATTTTAACTACACACATTACATATATAATATGTACTAAATCTGCAAAATTTTACGTTCCTAGCTTTTTAGTTGCATCAGTTATAGGCCAAACCCCGTTTATCGGAACAATCGATTGTATGTAAGCTATGCGTTGTATTGGTCCGATCATGCTGGTTCCGACAAATGATTAATGCTTTACAAAATGGCTGCCTCTTATCAAATTTCATTGAGATACCTCTAAAACTGAGGGACTAGTTTGCGTTCAAACAGACAGACTGACAGACAGGCAGACGGACGGACATGCCTAAATCAACTCAGCCCATCGCCCTTATTGGTGGGTATATATCTTCTTCTTCTCTTCATACTTACAAACATCGGACCAAACTTATAATACCATTGCATGTTTATGAAAGGTATAAAAAGGCGTGAGTACTAAGTACTCGGTCCTTTTCTTTTCCTTTCCTTTTATTTCCTTTCTTTCCTTTCCTTTGCTTTCGTTTCCTTTCTTTCCTTTCCTTTCATTTCATTTAGTTAATTTAGTTTCATTTAATTAAATTTACCTTTATTTTATTTCCATTTATTAATATTGAATAATATTGAATTTTCGAGCTCTAGGCCACCAATGTAACTTTACACAATAAATAAAACCAAGTACAAATAGCTTTATAAATGTATATATATTTCGTCGATATTTCGAATTTATTCTAAATTCATCTTCAGGACTGAAACAAAACAAAGTATGTCAAACCAAAACATAAACAATCATAACCACCTACTTACACTCTTGAGTGCACCTGGTCGACTGATTTTTTTTATTTTATTTAATTTAATTTTATTTTATTTAAATTTAATTTTTAATGAATTATTTTGTTATTATTTAATTTATTTAATTTTATTTTATTTTATTTAAATTTAATTTTAATTGATTATTTTGTTATTATTTAATTTATTTTATTTTATGTTACTTTATTTTATTTTATATTATTTTATTTTGTTTTATTTTATATTAGTTAATTTTTTTGCATTTCATTCTGTAAGTATAACCACAAAGATTACACAATTAAAACAAATTAACTACCGTCTTTAGTATCCTAAGCTAAAATAAATTTAACATGAATAATCACTTATTTTGTTTTTCTAAACACTGTGTATATTTATGATAAACGCAGTTACCTTCGTCGTTTTCCGATAGCTAGCATTCATAGTGTATAGATTCACGATTACCGAATAATAACAATCAGCAAAGCACAAACATGCTCATAAGCAGAGCGTCACATACATATCAGCAAAGCAGTCAAACAACAGAAGCACGATTACAGGTAGCGGCAGAGGAACACTTACGGGAAGAGGCACGCTTAAAGGTAGCGACCAGTGTTGACAATGCAATACGAAAGAAGTAACCAAAAATTAAAAATTAAATTACAAAAAAAATTCTAATTTATTAAAACGAACACATACAGCTTTATTTGAAATTCGTAAGTACATAAATCAAATAATATAAAAATATTACATCTTAGATAGAATTGTGAATAGAAAAATCAACAATACCTCTCTGAATCTCTTTAACAAAATGTACTTCAAAAGTTATACTTTTTTAAACCACTATACATTTTTCAAGAAAAAACAATTAATTTTTCTGTCATAAATTAAGCTATTTTTTCTGAAACTCCATTCTTCCAGCATTTGAGGGATATTTTACCTGGAACTATATATTGGCCTAAAGACATCGGACAAATTACCAAACAGGGGAAAAATTATCAAACTACCAAAAACGTTTGAAAGTGAGAAAAATTACCAATTTTGGTTAAAAATAACCAAACCGGCAACACAGGCAGCGACGCGTAACTACCGAGCCCAAAGATATTAAAAACCTCATTTACTTCAGTTGGAGTTAAGTGAAAATAACTTAAATGCCCCCGGTAGTGTTGCATAAGTACTCGATTCTCAGGTTCGAGCTCGTGTGCTGAAAAAATCAAATTTAAAAAATGTATGCTGCTCGGATATTTCCAACTCTGATCAGTTCAAAATAAAATTTTTTTTTGGCTCAGATTTGGTTTTTTCGAACTAGTTTGAGCTGAGTTAGAAAATTTTAGTTGAAAACTAGTACTTTTCTGACTATTTTGTTGGTTCACTACAGGGTACTTTTATTCTACGAACAACTATGAACGCAGATTTAGCGAAAGAACAATAAGGAAGAGATTTTGCACTGAACAATGATTGCCGCCAACTACGCGCACAGCAGCATTTAAAAAGTTCTTTGCTTCGTAAGAAAATTTAAAGCTCCAAAAGACGAAACGAGCTCAAATCTGCCAGAGCTGACGACCATTTACCCCAATTTATGCCAGCACATTCCACACAATGCCCACACTCGTTGCACCAACAACTCTGACTCATTTCACGCTTTTCAATTGTTGCCAATTTTGTACGTAAGAATAAAGCTGACCGCCCCTTGAACGATGGGAAAATTGAAAAACTCTAAAAGAAAATGGCATATTCTGAAAAGTGCTGCTCGTTGCTTAAAAGAAATGTAGTAAAACTTATTTGCTGCTTGTACAGTCGGTTTGAGGGAGGTTATCCCTCATAGAGTTGCATATGTGTCTTGTGCTCCTTGTTCTGTGTTACTTCTTTTATGATTTTGTTTTCTTCATACTTCAACATGTGTTTGTAAGCCGTAAAATGGACGGTCAGCCACACTTGTAGAAATTGATTTGTCATCGAATTTGTTACTCGTATTTCATTCCCTTTTAGTTTTTGTCAATCACATTTGCTGGCAAACCAGAGCTACAATAGCCTCCGGCGTGTGGTGGCTACATGTGTGGCAAATGACGCCTTTGTTTGGGATTTTCAACTTTTTTTACTTTTTTACAGCATGTTTTCCAAATGCTTACGATTTTATGACCAGTTTTGAGTAGCTGAAGTGGGTAGAACTGATAAGTTCTCAGTTAGGAAATTCAATTTGTTAAATTAAAGTTGTCCATTTTTCTTTTCGTAGCTTTAGACGTGCACCCTCGGGTATTGCCTTGTTTCCTCTATTTGAAAAGTAAGTTATGTGTTTTCTCCAGCATCGAGGTACTCTCTAGACATCTGTTGCTAGGTCGCTGTTTGCGTTTTCATTATATTTCATCAAAAGCTTGAGTCCGTTCCTAAGTATTTTTATACCCTTCATGAACATGAAATTTTGCAATAAATTTAGTCGGATGTTTGTAAGTATGAGAAGATGAAAAGATGGACCCATCAGCAAGTATACCGAATCAATTTAGCACTGTCTATCTATTTGTTGTAATATATTAATCATTTTTCAGTCCCTAAGTAAATTAAACAAAGTAGTAGTGAACTTGACAGCTCTCTCTTTTCTGTAGGAATTATTGCGTCAAATAAACAAAATTATTAACCCATTATGTTAAAATTTTTTTATTTTTTTTCAAGAGTGTGTAAAAATAACAAATTCCATATGAATACATACAAATTGTGACGAATTCGATGATTCCTTGATTATCAATCCTATATCATATCGATCACTATAAAGTCAAATAAACACATGCACAGATATTGTAACTAATAGCTAGTTTTATTTACTAGTAATAAACGCAATACAAATTTAAGAGTTTGGGAACTTCGCAGTAGTTCACTGAACAACATTTGAAAATAAACTGATCCACCTGCCTTGCTTCTTCACTGCCTTATATAGTCCGACAGGGTGCTTGCCTACGCACCTAGAACTTTCTTAGTTATTCGCTCTTCGTGTTCTCGAAGGATCGGTGTTATTTATTGGCATCTCCTCTTCGGATCGTACTCGCAAACACTCGCGCGATCTCTCTTCCTCTTGCTTGGTACATGCTTGCATGCATAAGCGTAGCCATCGTTATCTCGGTTGTGTTTAACTAGTGGTGGGAGTGTTATTGAGTTAGGGATGGTACATGGCTGAGAATAATCGCCACAATATATACATTTGTTCTAATACTTTGAATTTTATGTTAGCAAGAAATGTCGAGAAACTAATTGGAGAAGAAAATTTTGAAACGGCTATAACATAGTAAGCACAAGGGAATAGATGCGATATTTTCAGAAATGAAATAAGACCGATTCGTTATCGATGGAGCCCTTGAATAAGATGAAATCTATGTTTATGGGCTTGACTACATTGCTGAATATATGATCGGAAAACTGGAGGAAGAAAATTCATTTGGATAAACAAGGGAAAATATGTAAGGCTTGGTAAGCCTAAGCATGCATTTTTAAATAAAATTAAATCTACAAACATGGTATTCACCGCATACAATGGCCAAGAAATTTCCGACCATAAAAATTTAGTGACCAAACTTGTAAAGCTTTTTGAAGCCATATGTATATATTCGAAATCATTTATTAGAGGCGGGATATTTCTTAGAACGAAACACTTAAGCGAAAAATCTACAAAGGTCATTGTATAAATAAAGTTTTTTCAGTCACTGATGCCCATAAAAAACTTTAGGAGAAACCAAGTGCTTATCCACCAGATTTTTCAACGCAGTGGGGATGTCCTTCCTGCGGTGTCACCGGCGGGAATCGACTAATATTCTATACTCGGCTTTGTCATAATGCAATAGTCCTTAAAGACGTAGATGCCAAAGTAGCACTTGGTGAGAAAAGTAACTCCATTTCATTTCTATGTTAGAGCTTTTTTTGGCTGGTAATGCTGGTTCCCAAATAGGATCTTTCCCAATATTAATCATTTTGCGGCTTCAGCAGATCCGATCTAATTTTTTAATAGAAGAAATTGTATGGGACCCAAATATTGAGCTCGGGGCACAACGTGTTAATACGTTTGCTTATATTTTTTTGAAGTAAGAATTTCTACAAAAACCAAATATTTCAGTTGTCAATTCTACCTTGTTGAATTTGCCTTGGTCGGTACCAAGAAGGTCAGACTAATGCAGCAGATTTGCTCCCATACAATAAATGGTTTCGATAAGCGGGTTTTGGGCTATAACTGCTGGAATTAAATAACTAGGAAAGTTAACTCTTGCACTGTTCGTACTTTTTGCGAATAAAAATCGGACATACAACTTTGTGATGAGCATTCAGAGGTTCAGAAATATTTCGAAAATATTTCTCTCGAATACTCCTAGAGATGTCTCATTAGCTGACTTCAGCGCCCAACTTTTGACCATACAACACGACGGCTACGTTAACTGACTTGTACGGTATTCCTTTGGGAGGTACAAATACCAGCGATGGGCGGCATCTATTCGTTTTTTCTATCGAAGTGTGAGAAACTTATGAGGTACATCCTGGCGCTAGTCTACATCCAAACGATGTGAATAACGACTAAAGCGGCTTTCATATCAAAATATATATTTCATTCTCTCTGCGTGTTCAACTGTCTGTATTTCAATTGGGGGTTATGTGTGTGGGTCGTTGGGTAAGAATTGGTTAAATATATACTCGGACATCATGGATCTAAATATCAAGGGGATCAGAGTGAGTGAGGATGGGTTCGATGTGAGTATTACCCTCTCCACCAGTCGGAACCTTGAGGTTTTAAATATGTAGACAAGACTGGTGTTCAGGCGGCTGCAATTAATGTTGAAGTCGTATTTTAGTCTCGTAACTGAATGAATGTTTTGGGGGTTTTCCAACCTTACGTCTGCGGCAGTAGTTTCATCTGCGAAGTCCGGCCAAAGACAAAAGTTGGTACCAAGGGAGGGGGGAGGGGCAGTTTCACCTGGATTTCGCTCCAGTATAACCCCTTGGGATGCCTCGTGGTAGCTGTGGTTGATTCCAAATGCGGAAGAATTATTAACCCGCATGTGAATTGCATTGCAAGTGGGAGCCATTACCCATACATTGGTACACGGTTGAGAATTTGAGCTTAAATTTTAAACCATTCGTCGGTGTAAGAAATTGTTATACTTTTTTGTAATAAATTTTAAACCGTTGAATAACTTGCACCAATTTTGAATTAATTGCGAATTAGATTTAAAACTGAACTGAAAAAAGCGGGCAAAAATTAAAAAAAAGTTTTTTTATTTAATTCTGAAAACTTTTTTAAGACATTGAATTTTTTTCTAAACAGTTTTGTGTGCGCCGTAGCTCAGTGGGTAGAGCAGACCCAACAGATACAAATGTTTTTTATGTTTTTTAATTGTTAAGACATTTCTGGTATAAAATTTAAACTCTTTCTTCACGCTCATTTTCTCGAAAACTGGCATAATTTAAATTCGAAACCAAATTTGGTTTGGACTTATATGTAGCCTAGAAAAGTTTAAAATTTAGGTTAACAGTTTTAACCGTGTAGAGTTTTGGGTAAGCCCCAAACCGCACCAAGATGATTGGTAGAAAAGTAATGATTAGCGCGACGGCGGAAGGTACTCACGTAAAACCCATAAGACGCTGTTCAGTACTTATCTATCTATTTTTTAAGCTGTCCCTTACTCTACTTTCATTTATTCTTGTATTTTATTTATTTTTTTTTGTTCATTATCTCTTTCAATCTCAGTCTCTCTCTGAGTGCCTCTCGTTATCCCTTTCTTTTCCCTATATCGTTTCATATTTCACTTTCTCTTGACATCTCTCTCTCACTTTTGCCTCTCTGAGTTTTCCTCTAGAGTCTTTAATACATTGCGCGTGAAATCTACTACTGCAGCACTTATGGAATATTTTTTTCACTCATAACTATAACCCCACCATCTGGAATATATCAGCCAAAAATAATATCAATCGTTCCGGCTGTTCTGCAGTGAATGCACGACTAACCAAAGTAATTTAATTTCTATATAAAAGATGTTCTGTTACTAAGTATCTTCTTACTTTGACCAAAAAAATATTACTTTGTGCTACACCCTAATGGGGAAATAATGTTTTTTTTTTTCTTCATGCAATAAAATAAATGTATCTCCTAAATGGTAAAAACCGCACACGCATCAACTCATTAACCTTGCTGGCCAAATACTGTGCTACTGCACAGCAATTAAATGCTCATTCTTCCACCATTCCTACAACAAATAAAATGCAGTGAAATAAAATAAATAAATAATATTAAAAGACCTGCGCTCATCCCAGTGCAGTGCAAATTTCTCGCATTATTGCACAAATAATGAAGTATTCACAAATGTTCAAGAGGCCAGCAAACGAAGCCAAATGGCTGGTTGTAGTCAGTAAAATAAGTCAGGAGCATTTTAATTTCGTTTCTACGATATATGGATGCTCTGGATAAGATGTCATTTCAAAGAGTTGGGCACGAAAACTGGTTGCACAGAAGTCTTAGTAAAAATAAAACATCTCCAAAAAAAAGTCAATGACTAAAGCAGAAAAATAAAAAAAATTTCAACGACAATTTGCTTTTCAGACAATGTTGCAGGATCTCATGAAACAAATATACAAAATTGCGATGATATAATGAAAGATGTCAAATTCAGCCACAACGGATCAACTACAAATATTTCGAGCTGACCTTCTCTTAGTAATGGCAGAAACTTTTGTCTACGCTGAAATCTACAGAAGGGGTGTAATGCCCAGGCCGGTATTACTTCGTACTTGTGTCTCCCATATTTTTATACAGAGGCTTGTAACGAAACCTCGTATAGAAACGAAACTTCGAGCAATAGTAGAAATATTGAAACATAATTATAAACAGACCCAGTAGAAATTCAAGCGAGATCTCCCCAAGCGAGGAGAAGAGAGCACTCCCTTTGACATCCTTTTAGAACAATATAAAATATTTTTTTCGTTTTCTGCTCTTATGCTACTCTTTGTGGAAGACAAGGAGAGATATCCCCAAGCGATGAATAAAAGAGTACTCCCCTTTACATCCTTAACCCTCTAAGAGGCACATTTTTGTTGAAAATGAAAAACTCATACCTAGTAATTCCAGTTCGATAAACTAGAATTTAGTCATATATTCCAAAGGGTTCATAATTTTTCTTTCGGGGCTGAAACCCTCACTCCACCACTAGCCGGACTTGCCTGTTAATTGCCCAATAACTCTATAAATTAAATTATAAATGCACATCTTCTTCATAATTTCTAGTCCCTAACAATTATTTCACTTACCAACAATTTCTTTTTTTCTACAGAAATCCTTTTTATCCCATTTTTGTAGTTACCAAGAACACTTCTGTCAAAACAAATTTTGTTTACAAATTGCACTCAAGTTTTCAACGAGAAGGATTATAACGGAACTCTGCCACCACTAAAACACCACCACTACAACATAGATAAAATATTTGGCGAAGATTATGTGTCAATAATTATAGAAGAAAAGTAGAGGTATGCTTGTTATATCTGTTGAACTTTACCCTGCTTAAAGGCGGTCCTGCCGGTTAGAGGGTTAACAGAGATTTCTATACTCTGTGCTCCGATTTTACTAATCTGGGAGCAATAGGAGAGACCTCCTAAAGGTACTAATAAAAGTAATAAAAGATTACTCTCTTCTACATATTTTTGGAGCGAAAGTAGAGATTTCTCCAACTTCTACAGGGTGTTTTTTTACAGGTTTGTTTTTCGAATAGAGATAAAACTGGCATTTTGTGGTCAAATCTGGCAACTCTAATGTCATTTATGTTCAGTTTGGTTTGCCATTTCATCATGAACAGGTTGACAAAAGAACAACGCTTGCAAATCGTGCAAATTTATTTCGAAAATAATGGTTCAGTTCGCGAAGTTTACCGTGAGCTCCGTCCATTTTATGGTCGACATAATCGTCCATCAGAGCAATTAATTCGGTTAACCATGGATCGTTTTCGCACTACGTTTACTCTATGTGATAATACGCATCCGCAGAGACGTCGAACAGTGCGCACCGAAAAAACAATTGCCGCTGTAGAGCAAAGTGTTGAAGAGGACCCGAATGAATCGATTCGCCACCGTGCACAGCAATTGGAGCTTTGTCCATCAACTTTATGGAAGATTTTGCGCAAAGATCTTGGCTTGCGACCTTACAAGATCCAGCTTGTGCAAGAATTAAAGCCGCGAGACCATGCAATGCGTCGTGATTTTGGTGTATGGGCCGAAAATGAGATTGATTTCGATGCTGATTTTCATCGCAAAATTTTGTTCAGTGATGAGGCTCATTTTTGGTTGAATGGCTACGTCAACAAGCAAAATTGGCGCATTTGGAGTGAAGAGAATCCACATGAGACCCTTGAAACGCCATTACATCCACAAAAACTGACTGTTTGGTGTGCTCTATGGGCTGGTGGAGTCATTGGGCCATACTTCTTCCGCAATAATGCTGGAGAGGCAGCTACCGTTAATGGAGACCGGTATAGAGCCATGATAACCGACTATTTTGTTCCCGAATTGGATGGCATGAATGTGGATGAGTTGTGGTTCCAACAAGACGGCGCTACATGCCACACAGCGCACGTCACAATCGATTTATTGAAGGAAACATTCGATGAGCGCATAATTTCGCGGAATGGACCTGTCAATTGGCCACCAAGGTCGTGTGATTTGACACCATTGGATTATTTTCTTTGGGGATATGTGAAGTCGCTCATCTACACCAACAAACCAGAAACGCCAACATTCGTGGCGTTATTGCCGACATACGGCCCCATATGCTCGAAAAAGTGGTTGAAAATTGGACCTGTAGAATTGGCTTTATTCGAGCCAGCCGCGGCGGCCACATGCCCGAAATCATATTTAAACATTAATGGCATAAAATTATCCTTCCAATAAAGCCAAATTGATGGACCTTAAAACGATTTTCTTGTGTTTTATTTCAATTCGAAGTTCTATACCCCTAAAAAAAACACCCTTTACTATCAGCTAACACCTTTTTGAGTAAGCTCTTTGACAACAAAAGAAAGAAAAATTAAAAAAAAAAGAAAAAGCTGCAATCGTAGAAATATGAGAAATAAACACAATTTAAATAATGAGTTCTATTCCATTGCTTCCATTCCTTCATTTGCTTCCATAGATGGCTTAGGCATGATTCTCCAAAGATATTTCATTGTTCGTTTGGAAGTTATAAAAAATGTCTCCCTCATTACACTCCAGAGAGGTTTTCCAAAATTCTTCAAAACACCCCCATTACGCGATTACGATTCATAAAACAGTAATAATAAAAACTCCATTATTGTTTTTTGGGTGGTGAAAGGAAGTTTTTCTATTACTCGCCCTCCTAGGACATGGAATTCTAGAAGCGAGTATACAAAATCATATGGTAATACACAGAAGTATAAGGAGTAATAGGGAGTAATCCCATACTCGCAAGGTAGTACTCCGGGATTAATAAGACGCTTATCCCTGGTTCTACTGTGAGATTGTTGAAACGGTGAGTAATAGAAGAGTAAGCAAACTCTGGGTAACACAACTACCAGGACCTTAAGTGAGCACGGAAATGTAACCTTTAACGCTTCCTGAGTAACGAAATGTTTCTGTGCTGGAACGAAACTAGTAACGTGTTTCGTTGGCGAAAACTGTGTACAAACTTCATTCAAAATTATTAAGTAGATTAAATTTTCTATTCCTTTAAAGGTTTGTTTACAACTTTGAGAATTGGCACACTTTTAAAATTTGTTCAAATTTAAAAGAACTTTTCGTTCCAAACTGACTGGGAGAACTTAAAAGAAGTCATCTCAAATCAATTTTTTACCTATTGCTTGTAAAAATTCCGTTTAATTTTGTGAGTTTTCATATAAAATCAAGTGCCTGCCATGTTACACGGCATACATAATGCTCAAATGTTCCTGGGGTTACGTTACGAGTTCTGTTTCTATACCCCAACGTTGCGTTACAGTTTCGTTGTTCAAGTAGCGTTACTAGTTATGTTTCCATATCCCCCGTTTCGGTTAAACTTTTGTTCTTATGACCTGTTCTTATGCAGTTTTTCTGTAAGAGTTTTATTTCCACTGTAACCGTTTCCAGGATATTGTTACTCATTCTGATGCTAAAGAGTAGCTTTTCTCAGAATTTTGTTACAGCTTTCGTTATAGCATATACCAATACAATTCTTTATGGTTTCTTATATGTAGAGCAACTACAAAAGAGAAGCTCGTTACAAGTCCCTCGTTTTTATACTCAACTCAGCACAACTCACATAGCATCCCTGCAGTCAATTCTACTAGTTTTATACTAGTCAATTACTAGTTTGCCAAACCGGCTGAACTAGTTCGAGTTCTGTAATTTTTCCAAGTTAGCGACTGGTATTTTTAACACGGCGATGTCCTACGAGATAGCAATTGTCCGCTTCTGCATCAGCACCATTGGCATACTAGTCAATCTCTGCATCAGCAATATACTAGATGACATGCTAGTCATTATATACATCAAAATCATACCATTTAACATACTAGTCCGTATATGTGTCAGGATCATGACAGTTAACATACTACTCATACTAGTTAACCTATGCATCAATGTCATACCAATTACTGTACCACTTCATAGTAGGTTAATTCATTTTGGATTGAAAAATACACGAAAATTGCAAAATTACATTACAAACCACTTTAATGAAAATCCAGTTATATATAAAATATATGTCTATCAAAATAAATATTACTTGAAATAAATTTCAATAAAAGTACAGTCGCTATTAATAGCAATTTTTCCCTTGGAAAATATTTATAAAAAGTATTTTTTTTTTCTTTTTTAAATATTCCTTTTTTCAATGAATTTTATAATTGATTTTACAGGCAGAAATCTTTAAATTTTATTGAAACATTTTATGGAAAATTTAAATATTAATCACATATAGAATCTAATCCATACTTGTAAAAATATCCTTATATAAAATAAAGGAAATTCAAGGAAAAATTTGCTTTTTATGGAACAAATTATAAGTTTCGGAGTTCTTTGCAAATAACCATGCAGGTAACTCGAGTAAGTTCTTAGTAACTAAATTTCTTTAAAAGTGCTATTTTAACCACCTTGTTATTGTACGTGTCCCTGCTCGCCATTTTCAATTTTGCAGCTTCTAAACTATTCCGTTATTCCTTGTTATTTTATTTATGAAAACTGCATTTCACAATCACAATAAGTCAACCCTGAAAAAGAAAAATAATTCAATATTTTTTTATGGATTCGTTAAAAACTTTTTCATCACAAAAAGGCTACTTTGATTATCCCAAAAACAAATGTTATATATGTACTTACTCAATTGCTTTGACAAGTGATCTTTTCGTTTTCACTTTTTTTCGTGGTTTCATTAGAGCACTGCTTACTCGGTTTTGCGTCGCTGGTACGCCGTTATGCAGTAGCGACGTCTCAAAAAATAGTGGTGATTTTGTTGACATGCACGTACGTACATGATCTGCAACACAAATGTAGTATTTGAATCACGAAATTTTAAAAAGGATTGTGATTTTACTATAAGAAATATTATTTTCAAGCAAGTTTTATATTTTATTTAATTAAATGAATATTTAAATCCTCACAACCGATCTCACGAAGGATATTTAAATGAAAAATGATTTTTTTTAACCGAATTTGAGGGGAAAAAAATAATTGTTTACATAAATTGCTTCGTGAAACTGGCTGTCAGAATATTGGTTGAGGAGAAAATTAAAATGTAGGACGGCGTTGTTAACTGAACGATTTCTGCCCGAATACCGAATTGTTTTCTTTTTCGCTCGCTTATGCATGTATCGACAATTTTAAAGGGTTGGTGCTGCTCATGATAGCGGAAACGTTGCACTCGCTCAAACTGGTATGAATAAGACCACGACATTCTAGTTAATGAAGTAGAACGGCAGGTCTACTCGAATTGAGATAGATATAGACTTATGTATACCAAAGTGTTCGGAGAAAAAAATTGAATAAGGCATGCCAGTCCGTCCGTCTGTATACAATATATCTTGAAGAAATTTCCACCCGTAAAATTGGAAAAGCGATATCTCTAAAACCAAAAGAGTTACACTATTGAAATTTTGCAAAAAGAACAACCTAAGTAATCCACATTACAAAATGTGACAAAATGGTTTTCTCAAAGCTGATTAAGTCTCAAGTGTTAGTATATCCACTTTCATGAAAAGCAGACCATTATTTGTGAATTTTGTTTGGGACTCCTTTATGGAACCTTGATGCTGTTATTGTTGTTGTTTATAGCGACAAAAACACTCCTCGAAGGTTTGGGGAATTCGGAAACACAGAAAGCTGGGAAGAAGAACGAGTTTAGAAGTTCTATAAGTTTTTAAACCAAATTTTGTCAGGCAAGCCAAGAACTGCAGAGCCCGAAATCCTATGTTTTGCTCTCCAAAAGATTGCACAAAGTCTCAATATAAGTTAGAAAACACTTCGTATCAGAGTCTTCAACTGTCGCAAGTCTGCAAAAAAAGCGTTTGGTAAGACAATGTTGACAGTATTTTTCCCGGTATGGGACTGCTGCGGAATACTGCAATAAACTCCCCGATTTTAATTTTCTGCTACTATCGCGACTATTGCGGAAGCGATTTGTTTCATCAATCTTATCTTCATATATTGACTGTGAGAGAAGAAAATGGCGTAGATCTACCATCAAACTGCACGTCACTATCCCTATGGTTAACTTATATTATGGTTGGTTTTCATTAATATGTCACTAGTAACAAGAAAGTTTTGGGTTTGATCGTCCCTTGTAATAACCATACAACAACTTTTTTGTTGTATTAAAATTGCATGGTTTTTTCTTTTAATGAAAGCTTACGGCTCTTGGCGTCGGATGAAAATTTTCTCAAAGATATTGTTCTAACAAGAGCAAAAATATCTGTGAGAACAATATCTTTGAGAAAATTTTCATCCGACGCCAAGAGCCGTAAGCTTTCATTAAAAGAAAAAACCATGCAATTTTAATACAACAAAAAAGTTGTTGTATGGTTATTACAAGGGACGATCAAACCCAAAACTTTCTTGTTACTAGTGACAAATACAGGAATATGGGATCTTCCTATAGAGTAACTTGGATTGCGTGAAGACAAATTTTTAAATAGTATGGTTACGAAAAGTACCTACAATTGGTATCAAAACTCTCTGTGTTCTCATCATTCATCTTGATTTGAGGTATTTATAACATCCTTTCCTTCATTTATAATGAGGTACATGGCTAAAAATTTTAACTGCAATTTAAAACTTTTCTGGGCTACATACATATATGTCCAAACCAAATTTGGTTTAGAATCTAAATTGTGTCAGTTTTCGAGAAAATGGGCGTAAAGAAAAGAGTTTAACTTTTAAACCAGAAATGTTTTAACAATTAAAAAACATAAAAAACATTTGTATCAGTTGGCAGGACCGAACCGACGCTCCCGAATCACAGTCGTCTGCTCTAACCACTGAGCTACGGTGCACACAAAACTGTAATGAGAAAAAATTCAATGACTTGAAAAAGCTTTCAAAAATAAATGAAAAGAAATAAAAAAAAATTTTTCACTTCAGTTTTAAATCATATTCGCAATAAATTCAAAATTGGTGTAGGTAATTAAACGGTTTGGAATTTATTACAAAAAAGTTTAAAAAATTGCTTAAACCCACAGTATACAGTAATAATAATTCCCAAACGGATTACCCACCATATCCCGCCCGACCGGCGCGAGGGGCGCATCCCCATAACGCGCGGATTATTCGTTCGTGCCGAGTCGTTGAAAGGATTTGGTTTGTTAATCGTCGAGATCTAAAACTGCTCAGCTACAGAGAAAACCTCATCAGCTAAGTAAAGTACATATATGATAGATTATACATTGAGAAATAACTTGTTAACAGAATAAAATTATTGTTAGAAGTTAATATAGAGGTCAAAGAATAAGAAACAATTAGTAGCTATGAATTTAGGATAGAAAGAATTGATTTTTTTATGCTGAAAAGCGGGTCTGAAATATCAAATCTACCAGAAAGAGAGTTATAATCTTGACAAAAACAGCGAAAAGGCTGATTTAACTGAAATTTGGTTCGGCACTGTTTTAAGACTAGAGGTTTAAATGCCTTGAAGGACGAGACAGTACATTTAAGTTCACTTCACTTAGAAGAAATGGGCTGGAACCATTTAGCAATTTAATCATAAAAACAATTCCAAGCAATTCAGTGGCAGATTATGCAAGGGATCGCAATGAAAATCTCTTAAGGCAAATAGGAAAATTTGTTTTTGAACTAATTCTAGGCGATCTACATGAACCTGGTAACGCGGGCTCCAAATTATAGAACCGTATTCAAGTATCGGTCTGACTAATGTAGTGAAGAGGGCTTTAGTTACAAAAGGGTCGCTAAATGCTTTAGACCATCGTTTAACGAATGCTAGGACACCTCTAGTCTTATTGACTGTTGTGTTAATATGGCGGTTGAAACTGAGTTTATAGTCCATAGTAACCCCCAGGTCAACAAACCAGATAAGCAAAACCAGACCAGATAAGCAAAACAAACAAATGTAAATATGCTTATTTGATAATTTATTTCATTTCTGTCTAAAAAGTGTCATTAGCCTTAACCCAAAATAAATACATTTTTATAAAATTTCCGAGAATGTTATAAACTTTTAATAGTATAGAAAAATACAATACCAATAATTCGTGTTTCTTATATAAGAATGCTTAATTCTCTGAGTATGTTATTGGTATATATGAAAAACCAGTTGGAAGTCGCAAAAGGAGCATCATTACCACACACATCACATATTTGCGAAACAAATGTTAGTCCAAACTAGTTTTCTTCCTCAAGACGACCCATGTGTCACAATTGGCACAACTCTGGCGATCAGCAGGTGGAATAACTGTCATTCAAATTTAGCGGGTTCTTGAAAATATATCTACGTAGGGACAAAATGCCGAGAACAACTTTCAGGTGACAAGAAAGTTTACTCGTTGAAGTGAAGATTCTGTGGTTGTTTTGGTCGTGGCTTAAGTTCATTTCCCACATTCAAAAAATACATTCAGGACATGACTCAGCAAGCAACGCTCAAACATAAACAAAGTAAGATCGGTTTATATTTATAAGGCAGGGTTGAGCATCCAAATACGAATGTCCGGTTAATATGATAGAATGGATTATTTTCCTCACTACTGAATAGTATCTACTTATTTATTTGCTCTCTCTTGTACAGGGTGGCTAATGAAAGCCAAATTAAATAACTTTTTTTCTATTTAATGAATCTGGTTAATTTTTTTTTTATTTTGCAGATTGACTTTTACATTTACCAAAAATGGATAACTGGGACACTGAAACAAGAATTTGGATTGTCCGCCGCTATCACGCACTGGAGTCCGTAGTTTCGGTTCAAAGAGAGTATAGGCGCACGTTTGGCGGCAATCCTCCGAGCAGATGGACCATAATAAGACTTGTAAACAATTTTGCCGAGCATGGGACAGTCAACAGAAGACCTTACCATCGAAACCCTTCAGTTCGAACGGAGGAAACAATCGCTGCTGTAGCTGCTGCCATACAAAACAATCCACGTGTTTCGACAAGAAGCTTATCTGCTCAAATGGGTGTAAGCAGACAGTCATTACAGTCAATTATGCACAAAGATTTGGACTTATTCCCATAAAAAAATCAAATGGCCAACAAACTGAACGCTGCAGACTTGCCGATTCGCTTGGAATTTTACCAGAAGATGCTTCAAATGGTGGAAGAGGATGGAAACATGTTGAACTGTCTTTTCATGTCTGACGAGGCCTATTTCGATTTAAACGGCAACATAAACAAACAAAATTGTCGAATATGGAGTGCTTCCAACCCACAGATACTCCATGAGACGGAATTGCATCCACTTCGTGTCACAGTGTGGTGTGCAGTTTCATCACGCTGCATTGTCGGGCCCTACTTCTTCGAAGAAAACGGTCACACCGTTACGGTTACTGGAGACCGTTACTTGAGCATGTTGAGAGAGTTTTTCTATCCAGAATTACGCCGAATGAGAATTTCTTTCAACTCTGTGTGGTTTCAGCAAGATGGTGCAGCTCCTCATATAGCCCAACCTGTTATGACAGAATTGCGACGAAAATTTCCCAATAAGCTGATATCCAGAAACTCCACATTCCGTTGGCCACCCAGGTCGCCTGACCTTACTGCACCTGACTTTTTCTTGTGGGGTTATTGCAAACAGGAAGTCTTCAAAGCAAAACCAACAAATTTGAATGAACTAAGGCAATCCATTCAAGAAACAATTGCGGCTATTCCTGTCTCAACTCTCCAAGCAGTAATGAACAACTTTTTGGTAAGATGCCGCACATGCATCGACGAGCAGGGAGGCATTTAAATTCCATTATTTTTAAAACTAATTAAGTTATATTTAATAAAATTTAATGAGCTTTAACATGAATAAAAGAAAAATGAATTCCATACACTGAAAAAAAAATTATTTGAGTTTCTTAATGTAGCAAAATTCATCAGCCACCCTGTAAGAGGATTTCCTTCTGCCATGAAATTCCATGACTGTATATTCAGCGATAATCAAGATATTGCAAATTTCTTTGCCCAATTTTTTAAATTTAATTATTCTACTGCTACCTTTTCTCGATTAAACAAATATCCATATCAGTTAAGTGCAAACAACATCATAAATAGTCCTATAATTTCTTCTGCCAATGTTTTATTCTATCTGAAAACCTTAAAGGAATCATTTAAATGTAGCCCTGATATGATTCCGGTATGTTTTCTCAAAAGTTGTGCTAACTACATTTACCAGCCTCTAACCGATGTATTTAATCTGTCTTTAAAAAGCGGCGTCTTCCCAACTGCTTGGAAAGAATCTGTCCTTATAACACTTTATAAGAGTGAAAGTAGGTCATCTGTAGATAACTACCGCGGCATCGAAAAGCTTTCCGCTATTCCCAAATTATTTGAAGTCATTGTTGCAAATCAGCTTACAACTTCTATATCCACATTGATTGCAGATTGCGAGCACGGCTTTTGTAAAGGAAAATCAACAAATACAAACCTACTAGAATTCACAACCTATATTTAAAACGCGTTAAGAGAAAAAATGCACACAGATGTTATATATACAGATTTCAGTAAAGCGTTTTACAAAGTTTGCCACTCATTACTTATTCATAAACTTTTTCTTCTGGGATTTCAACCCAGTCTCACCCGCTGGATATCTTCTTATCTTCTTTTCAGAATACAAAGAGTAGTTTTTAAGAATGCGCTATCTAATGTCGTCGATGTATCTTCTGGAGTTCCTCAAGGTAGCCATCTTGGCCCGATTCTGTTTTTGCTGTTCATTAATGATGTATCCAGTACTATCAAGCTTTTAAACATTTTGATGTACGCTGACGACGTTAAGATTTTTATGTCTTACTCGGTGAGCGAAAATAGAGCTTTACTTCAATCAGATCTTGATAGACTGGGTGCGATCTAAACTACATGCCACTCTATCTTCAAAAATGTAAATATTTGTGTTTTTCGCGCAGAAATACATAACCAGCTTCCTACATAATCAACAATCATAGTCTTGAACAAGTGCGTGATTTTATGGACTTGGGAATTACGATGGATTGTAAACTTGGCTTCAATCTCCATATTAATGCAACTGTCAATAAATCTAGGTGTGTTTTATCATTCGTTAAGCGATGTTCGAAAGAATTTAGTGATCCGTACGTAACTAAAGCCCTTTTTACAACATGAGTAAGACCGATATTAGAATATGGCTCAATTGTTTGGAATCCGAGCTACCAGGTCCACGTTGATCGGTTAGAATCGGTTCAAAAACAATTTTACTTTTCGCTTTAAGAGATCTTTCATGGGATTCCCTGTATAATTTGCCTCCCTATACTAATCGCTTGAAACTTATTAAACTTCATACCCTAGCTAGTCGTTGAGAAATGCTCGGAGCAATATTTATGATTAAATTAATAAACGAGTTGGTCTCTAGCCCATTTTTGTTGGGAGAAGTAAACTTTAACATTTCTTTTCGGCCATCAAGACATTTTAAACCTATTTTTTTGAAACAGTGTAGGACTAATTCTGAATTAAATGAGCCTTTCCGATGTTTGTGTGACAATTATAACACTCACTCCAGTACATTTGATATTTCTGGCTCGCTTTTCAGCATTAAAAATTCGATACTATCCTCGATTAACCCATAGCAACTTTATGAATTTACTCTTTACAATCTAACTGATTCTTTCTTCTCTTAATACATTATTTTAAAGTTTTAATTTCTTGTGTTACTTAGCTGATGAGTTTCCCTCTGTAGCTGAGCAGTCTTAGATCTCGACACTTAACAAACCCCTGCCTTTCAACGGCTCGGCAATATATACGAGGTGTGTTCAAAAAGTATCGGGAATTTTGAATTTTCGCTGGTTACGTATATTCGAATTTCGAATTTTTTGTGGCGTTATGTTGGTACTCATGTCTCTCACTTATGCCGACAAGCTCGGCCATTTTGAATGTTCAGTTAATTGTTGACAGCTGCTTTGCTTGCACGTGTTTTGGATCGTCTTCGATTTTTACCATTAATTCGTACCAAAATTGCTCAATTGTGACCAAAAACAGCATCGCATGAACATTGCTAATGAGATGTTAAACTCTGGCCGCGACGACCCAAATTTGCTCCAGAGGGTCATAACTGGTGACGAATCGTGGGTTTATGGTTATGACGTGGAAACCAAAGCTCAATCATCTCAATGGAAGCTGCCGCACGAACCAAGACCGAAAAAAGCGCGCCAAGTTCGGTCGAATGTGAAAGTTTTGCTGACAGTTTTCTTCGATTGCAGGGGCGTGGTGCATCATGAGTTCTTGCCACAGGGAAGAACGGTCAATAAGGAATATTACCTGCAAATTATGCGCAATTTGCGCGAAGCAATCCGCCAGAAACGCCCGGATTTGTGGAAGAACAAAAATTGGCTTTTGCACCACGATAACGCCCCTGCTTACGCATCGTTGCTTGTGCGCGACTTTTTGGCCAAAAAGAACACACTACTGATGCCGCAGCCACCGTATTCCCCAGATCTGGCCCCTGTGACTTTTTCTTGTTCCCTAAACTGAAGAGGCCCATGAAAGGACGACGTTACGCTCGTATATAAAAAAAGCCGTGCGTTATGCGGATGCGCCCCTTGTGTCGGTTGGGCGGGATGGTGGGTTATCCGTTGGGAACTATTATTATTATTATCTGGTCTACTGTACACTGTGCTTAAACAGACGAATGGTTTAAAATTTAGGCTCAAATTTTTAGCCGTGTGCCGGTATGGTCCTGGTTTTACCCAACCAAGGGTTGTACTTTTCATTGTTCAATCAGCTTCCATTAGGGAGCTCTCGCCTCACTGAAGTTATTTATGCATTTTACTCAATCTGTCACAAGAACAGTAAATTTCCTATTTTACCTGTTTCGAATATGGTAGTTGTGTAAGACTTCTAAATTCGACAAAATTATCTTTGTGTGTCCGCATGTGAACTTCTGAACAATTCCTCAAAGTTAAGCGTTCCCCACTTCTGCTTCTTGCACTTGTTCGTTTATCACTATTTATATAGAATTTTAGCAACTTTATTGCAAAAACTTAACAATCCCCTATCTCAAATTGCATTGCCACCAAGCTTAAAGGCTGAATGCAGTCCACACGTGTGTAAGCTAAGCCCAAAACAACCACCAACCGAAGCGTGCGCTTATCTTGTAATCAGCAAAAGTGATGGGAAACAAGCAAAGCTAACAACATAGCAACAAGTTACAAATTTTATAGCCAAATGTGAGAGGATGAAGCAAATGGGTGCAATAAACTTCAACTTGCAACATAGACACCATTCTTGGAGTTCTTTACATTTACCAAAGATAGGACCGATGAAGATTCCCTTAGTTGTATTATAGAAAATGCGAGGACATTTTTTTGACATTTCTATGAATGCCGGAACTGCAACAAAATTATTTACATAACTGGAGGTTCGCGATTCCGGTATTAAAAAAAAAAATGTATGTATGGCGCGATATATAACAAGTATATCATCATAAACCTCTGAAGAGATTTTTGCGGCGCGCTTCTTTTCCAATTTGTGGTGTGCCGATTTGAATTTTTCCCCACAAATTGGAGGGGACAGTTTTTTGTCGAATCCGAACGGCATCTACAAAGGAGATGAATTTTTGCTGAGAAGCCTTCCATGGCAGAAATACACGCGGAGAGTTTGCCAAACATCTGACGAGGGGCCACCCCGTTTTGAAAAACTTTTTCAAACCACTTTTGATGTTACCTGTCCTAGGACTTGAACTATGGACCTTCGATGTGGTAGGCCGGCAACACCACAGCCACATCACGGCGGTGGCCGATATTAAGTAAAAGGTAAATGAACAATCCGATTTGGTGTTGCTTTTCAGTTTCCGCGCACAACACAATTAAGGGATCTTATACCTTAAACTTGGTATATCGGTGTGGGCCCCAACTAGGCTCCAAATAAGCGCTTCCTAATATAATTTAGGCTAACTACCCCATTTTTATTGTGATACCATACGGTGATCAGAGCGCACGAACGAAAATTTGGAAGTCCAAAAAACTGGGACTGTTTGCCCTTTGCGAGTTTCAGATAAAAGCTCTCCTCAATGAGTATTACGAGTAGGGGTTTAAAATATGCCGGAGGTAGGCATACCCGTCGTAAGAGGCGACTAATATGCACAAAGGTAATGACGTGCAACTCGATGGTTGATCTACGGATATGATGCCTCTCACCTCTCATTACCCATCTTATCCTTCCTTACGGAAGGAGGGGTGACATGACCTAGAAGGTTTCACTGGTCATAAATCGTTACCACGACAGTCGTGCAGTACCGCAAGGGAGTACCGGAGCGTACCGGGTTCAAATCCGGCCAAGGACTGTTAATTCGACAACACTCCCCAAAACCTTCGGGGAGTGTTTGTGTTACCACAACAACAACAACAAAACCCAACTACTTTTCTGGCCAGGTTTGAATGTTGTGCTAATGAACAAAGACGATCCAATCCAAATGGGGAGCCCTTCTACACCCGATTTCAGGAGCAGAAAAGCGTGCACGGCTAAAAATTTGAGCTTAAATTTTAAGCCATCCGCCGGTTTAAGCAATTTTTTAAACTTTTTTGTAATAAATTCTAAACCTTTCAATTACCTACAATAATTTTGAATTTATTGCGAATTAGATTTAAAACTGGATCGAAAAAAACGTCCATAACTAAAAAATTTTTTTTTCATTTATTCCTGAAAGCTTTTTCAAGACATTGAATATTTTTCTCAACAGTGTTGTTAGTAGAGCAGACTACTCCCGCAGACCGCTACGCATCAGAGTAGTCTGCTCTACCCACTGAGCTACGGCGCAAACAAAACTGTTTAGAGAAAAGTTCAATGACTTGAAAAAACATTTAGACATAAATGAAAAAAAAATGTTCCAATGTTAGACGATTTTTTCAGTTCAGTTTTGGTGTAGGTAGTTGAAAGGTTTGAAATTTATTACAAAAAAGTATAAAAATAGCTTAAACCGACGGATGGTTTAAAATTTAAGCTCAAATTTTTAGCCGTGTATCGATGTGATTGTCTAAAGCTGGATTATCGAACTTTCATCAATCCCCCTGTTTGTATAGAGCTCCAGCACTTCTCCACTTAATTTCTTTGCAAAACTATAAGATTGTTTTTGTGGCAGTTCTAATTTCTTACATATCGCATTTTTCCCATCAATTTAACTTTAGCATTGAACGAGTGTTGTGCGCATGCGCATAAAATGCTTATGTAACGCAATGCGCAAGACGATGCTATTATGAACTGAACAAAGTAAAACACATAAAAAGAGAAATGGCAAAAAATCATGTATAAATCGTTTTTAGCTGAATGTTTTTGTTGTGGTTGTTGTAGTTCGTAAGTTAGTTAAATCAGCGATATTTGAGATACACATTCAACATGAAGCATGCAACATGGTGCACATAACCGATCAACGTTTACTTGCAACTGTGCTATAAATGGGCATGAAATTGAGAGTAAAATAGGCGTCAATGTAAGGATGTTTGTGGTTAAGCTGCCGCTGTTGCCGCAATTGAAGCGATATGAATTATTGAAAATCACCTACAGATTTGCAATTTGATTAGCAGTGAGCTTAAATGAAATCGAGTTAATTATGTTTTGTGCAAAATCAGAGGCAGCAGAAGCACTGTAAAACAGCAGCTGGATATGGACTGACATGTGTACATATATACCTTAATATGTACATATATATGTATGGATATGAAAGAAAAATGCTCTGGCGAATTTTAATTAAAAATTACGTAGGCTCCTCCTTTGTGTTATGCTGGGAAATTTGAGGGCATAGAAATTGTTACACGAGCAGTTTGTTATCATTTGAACGTGAAGCATCTGCCGCTGACGCGTTTACAGGTAGAATCAGAGGTCACGCATAACTCTCAACCAACTTAAATGGTTTCATAATAGATTTTATTCTATGAGAGTTGAAATTCAGTAAACTATTACCTTTCCTAAAAATATTTGTGAAAAAAAAAATCTATATTTTTCTTGGGTTAAAGTCTTTCTTCAACATCATCAGGAAAGCACGAGACTCATATCCGCTCTTAAAGTTCCAAAGATTTCAACTGGTAAAACACGACTGACTTTTATTCATATTCAGCGAACGTTACAAAGTTATTTCAAAAGAAGAATGAAAAAACAATAATGGATACATATATGCATATGTTTACAGAGTTGTATTGTAATGTATTGAATTTAAAATATATTACGGACTGCTTCGCCTCTCCAACAGTTCTGAAGAAAACCACAAAGGACGCCTATGCCATCCCCAACTTGAATAAATAATTGATTTTTACCTTAATCGATTATTGTATTAATGGTAAACATCGATTTTCAATAAATCGATTATAAGAACTACACATTTTGGGGTCTATCAGCTAATCCGACGGAACTGCCGGCGAGAGAAATGTAATAGATCATAAGAGGAATTAATCGATTTAATCGGAATTTGCCTGTGGATTTCGCTGAAGTCGATACAGATCACAAAATTCTATAACAATTATATAAAGATTTTTCAAAACCATGTACACGCTACACCTGAAAGCGCATTCACAAAACATTTTTCCCATAAAAAATAAATTTTTCGAACTAAAACATCGATTTTTCAAAAATCGATTATTTTTCATATAAAATATCGGTTTATATAGAAAATATTCAAGTTTAATGTTTCAATAACTGGGTTCATGTATTTAAGCGTGGACTGTATATCATATCCGACAGAGAGGATGTCGTTACAAAATTCTTATATTCTATAAAAATAAATTTTTCATAGTAAAATTTTCCAAATACTGGTTTTTTCATTAAAATCAATTTTTTTTTAAATTTATTATTTTCTTTAAAAATCGATTGTTCAAAACCGATTATTTTCTTTAAAAGTAAACTTTCTAAATACCGATTATTTTCTTTAAAACCCCTTTTATCTCTAAAAAATCGATTATCGAGTAATCGATTTTCCACTTTAGATCACATTTCTATCTTCCACCGGTTTTTTCCAACTTAGTTTGGCCTCCTCTTTCTTTTGCTGCCGAAGTCACGTATCGAGAGAAACACCGAAGGTGCTCACGAATACTCCAAGGGCCATTACATATTCTTTCGGCACCGTCCATGATTCCAAGCCGTACATCATTACGGGCATAATGAGAGACTTATAACGTTTGACCTTTGTTTGTTGTGGCTCAATTTCCTAGCCAATTCAGAGTAACTTTTATTGGGAAAAGTTATTCTCCGTTGAATTTCTAGTGGGCTATTATTGTCACTGTTCGCAGAGTTCCATCCCAATCCCAGCATTTAACATAGGCGCTTAAGCTTTGCAAGGAAGTGAAATTCTGCCCGTGCAGCTTACAGAAAGGCCCTTTTCCCGCTGTCAAAAGCCATTTTGAAATCGGCAAAGCTTGAAGGTTTGTTGACGATTTCCTTTCTTTTTTTCCCAACAATACGCTTCCCTATGTGTGATTTTAAGCTTAGAAGCATCGCATTTATTATGGATTGGACACATCACACCTCGAACCTGTAGGCGTGGACCCGTCCAATCACATTTGCATAAGAGTTTATGTATGCCTTCTATTAACCCATCACGTTCATATTTGAACAAATGATCTCAAACCGTTACTGTTTTTGGTTTAACTCGTATTTTGGGGCCCTGGTTATAGCTTTGTTTCTTCTTCTGCATACATTCCAACACGCCCGCCTGGCAGGTGTGGCCCAGCACGGATATGCAAGCACTCTTGTAAGCCAATGCAACTTGTTGCTCCAGCATGAGGGCTGATAATGTACGAGTAAGGAAATTTATAGCCTAAGACTTGAATGTGTTAAAACTCATATGAACGTACTTATTTTATCTCGTTGTGTTTACGAACCTATGCCTAAAATTTATGACTACACAATGAAGTTGTTCGCAACTCAGCATGAACTGCATCATAAACCATATTTTCAGCCTGAACTAAAGCCACCGACAAAAGCTTTATTATAGTTCATACTAGCGTAGCATAAGAGTTTGCCAATCAGCTTTTGTGAATTACCAACTTACTCACCGCTCAAGTGGTGGTTGTAAAATTTAAAATTGCGAACTAATCCTTTTAGACATAAAATGAAAATATGACATAAAAATGTCAGGAACTTGAAGAGAAACAATTCGACTTAAAACAGCGAAGACATCGAAGTAAAATTTGCTGCTAAATAAAGTTATTGTTTATGTAATTTGTGTCTGGAAACTATTGGCGGAGGTATCACTCCCCAGCTAACCAAAGTCGAAGCGCTCCGAAAAAATGATCCAAAGAGAGTCCGTAATTGGTAAACATCAAAAAATCCACTTTTTTTATAAAGATTCACCGAGCCATGGGAAAAGAAATTAATACTGAGGGCGTATAAGCTGCAAATGTCAACTATATTAAGGCTTTGGAGTATTTTTGGGTGTTTTTTATTTTACCTTAGCAGATCGTAAGGGGCCTTTTTTCTTAATGTTTATCAATAGTCGAAAGTTTAAAGGCAAGGAAAGTGTATTTAAAATTAAACAAAATAATACATTTTTTGATTGTAGGAAGTCTTGTGAGAAGTGCCAAATTAAAAATGTGTACCCGTACACTTACTTATACAAACAATTTTAATTAAAATTTGTTTTTTTTCTGATTAGCAAGACACGGATCTGAATTTCCAATATAACCCCACAAATTACCAAAAACCCTTCAAAATGGAGTAAAAAATTTGGTCTAAAAAGAGTCAATAAACACTCAAAGAAGCTTCAGAAAAGAATCAATAAAATTGTCGAAAAAGGTTCCAAACCCCATCAGAATGGAGGAAAAAATGTGCCCTTTTCCCGTCAAAGAAGACCCCAAAAAAGCTTTAGAAAAGCATAAGCAAGAAGCTCCAAAAAAACCATAAAAATATGTAACTTTGGAACTCATTTCTGACGGTAAAGCTCGAAGAAAGATACGTTTTATGGCTTCGAATGGAGTATTTTTTACTGCGCAAAGGGTGATATACGTTGAAAAAGAACTATTTCTCGAATAAACAGTGTGTAGTTGGTTATCGGTTTAAGTATGGTTCTAGGATACTGATCATAATACTGATTTATAAATAAAATAACAAAAGACCATTTTCTTTCGTAAGCACTTACAGCACTTGCGTATGAATAAAATAACATTGATTTTGCTGGCTTATTTTTTATTGCTTTTAATTGAAACAATTTTTTATCAAGCAGAAAAAAATGTTATCTAGAAGAACAACATGGTAAGATGAAGGATAGCAGCTCGTCACATTATGAGTGGGGTTGAAGACTTGATAAATCTATCTCAAGGTACGTCAAATCCCGGGGAAGCTAAGATAATCGACGCACGATTTCACGAAAATGAGCTGGCTACCCACACAGAATTTGGATCAATAAGTTTTGAAAATAACGGCACTTGATTGGTTTTTGATTATTTTTAGGGACTTAATACTGAGTTTTAATAAAAAAGAACACGTGTTATGATTACTTTTGATGATTAAAAACGTATAATCATCTTGAAATCACTTTTTGAATAGATCTTGAACAATTCAGGTGATAAAATTAAAAGTTACCTAAAATTGAAGAGGGGAATAATCAAATATGTACACTTTTAAAGATAAAAAACGGACAATACTTTTCCTATCTATCTCTATCTCTATGGCGCGATATACAACAGGTATATCATCATAAACCTCCTAAGAGATTTTTGCGCCAAGCTTCTCTTCCAATTTGTGGTGTGCCGATTTGAATTTTCCCTACTTTTCCTATCATCTTTTCGAAATATATTTAATCACTTCTGGGGACTAAATACTTGTGGCGTCATAAATTTGAATAAAATGGATAATTAAGGCCCGATTTCACAATCTATACTTAAGTTTAACTTAAGTTTTAGTTAGGAAAAATCTTAGCCAAGCATAACCTAAGTTTTTACTCAAGTTTACGTTTTACAATGCATACTTAAGTTTGGAAAATATTTAAGGCTGAAATACGGTAACACTGCAACGAAATGTTTTGTTTACATATTCTGACAGCAGTCCTTGTACAAAAAACATAATATCGTGAAATTGTATTGCAAAATAAAAGTTTAGTAAATAATATACTGTGTTGAAATGAGTGAAAAAAGATGTAATTTTGCCCCAAGTGAAATTGATTTGCTTGTCACTCTTGTAGCTAATCACAAAAATATAATTGAGTGCAAGAGAACGGACGCGACGACAATAGCAAAAAAGGAAAGGAATTTTTTAGTGAAAATCAATACAAATTTGTTGTGGCGAGGAAAGTACCTTAAGACTTTTCAAAAGGTAATTTTATTTGAAAATCATATTTTTGACTGATTAACATTGTAATTTCATGAACTTAACTATGAATTAAATTATCTAAAAAAAAGTAACATATTGTTATGTGTGATAATACATGAAACCGGCACTTCCAGACTCCATATAAGCGCTCTACGCAGTTTCGTGTGCGAATTTGGGATTCATATTCGTATTTTGGTACCCGCTGTCGGCGACAACAAGTCCGTTTTCAAACTCGGCAGATTCTAGGCGAAACTGAATTCTTGAGTTTCGAAATATCATTGAATCATGCGCAGAACCCGGCCATCGAGCAACAATATCTTGTATGCGAAGCTGACTGTCGCAAATCGTTTAAACGTTAATGGAAAAAAATCTTTTCCTATTCCGGAATTGTTCCGCATCTGCGCCGCCTAAAAAAAGGATTTCATATAAATCCTATCAACTTTTAAAATATTTTTTATATTCAAATTTACCAGGAAATAAAATCTGTATGTGTGTGCAATCAATATCTGCGAATACTCTGGGAAATTTTGCAAATTTAAAAAATTCTTTTGACACTCTTGTCCTTGACGCAGTTGCTTTGGAGACCCCAAACAAGTCGCCAACAGTTTGCAGCATTCCTCCTGTTGCATAAAATCATAGTGACAATAAAAGCATCTTCTCTGGACACAAAAAACAAAAACAATAAGATAATTAATAATCCTTCAGGAATTATTGAGAAAGGTAAACACAAACCTGTCAGTTTTATGTTCGATATCATCTTTAATTAATCAAAGGACGTTCCAAGCAGTTTGTTTGTTAACTCGAAAGCGGTTCAAAATATTGTGTACGCTCACGAATTATTTTTGATCTCCTTAATACAATAATATTTAGCACCTCCTCATATTCCGAGTCACTGTTTTCATCGCTACTCCAATCAAAGTCCATATTTTAATAAATTTGTTTAAATTTTCTCAACCAGATTTTCCAAATTGTATTTTGCAACGTATAATCAGCTGTTTGTAAAGATAAGAACAACTTAAGTCGTCAAAGTTGGAGACTTAAGTTCAACTTAATTTCAGCTAAAAAATTGTTGGTGAAACGCAAAATCTTAAAGTATACTTAAGTTCTCCTTAAAAATGTATTACGAAACCCGCCCTAAATATTTCCATTCTTGATGATAGAATTGATAATCCTTTTTGTATCACCGTTTCGAATCACATTTGATTACTTCTGTAGAGTAAATTGAATAAAATGGATAATAAAATATGGTCGCCTCTGTTGATCAAAAACTGATAACAATGTATTTTGTACCTTAAAAAATTATGATTTACAATACAATTTTTATTTTTCTCCATTTTTTTATATCATGAAATTTAGAAAAATTAAAATATTAATTTATAATATTATGTTGACTGAGTAGGACGTGTTTTGGTGCGCTCTAACATAATAGCATTTTTCCTCAGAATTTTATCATTAAAATTGCCAAAATAAAACCTGTGGTTTCGATGTGTGTTTGCTGTGAACTGTTTGTGCTGTGAAAACTTGGTGCCGTACAAGTTTGCCTGTTTAGTGTTGACACCCGCTTCAGCTTATAGCTCATAACAACAAAACAATAAGAGACTAAAACACTAAATTGCTAAAATTGCAAAAAACCTAAAGACAATACAACAAAAACATACCAAGTATGTCGCGCAGAAATCTGACCAAAGTGCCGGTTTCTCCCCCTAAAACCCCTCTCACCGCAACCTTCGCTTTACTTGAGAGAGTCGAAAAGAAACTGGAAGATAGCGCTTCTGCCTTAATAAATAGAATGGAGAAGATGATGGAAGAGCAGAGAGAATGTATCGTCAAACAATTGATCACAGAGATGTCGAAGCAAGAAGAGCGTGTAATGCAGAAATTAAGCGAGTTGGCTGCCGAAACTGCAAATTTGAAGTCGAAGATAGTGGTGATTGAGGGGAGAGTGACGGCAGTTAAGAATGCGTGCTCAAATGTGCTAATTCTTCGAAATGAACTGATTACAGCTAAGGCCACTGTCAATTCACTTGAAAGCAGCGCTGTTGCCGCTGACTTGATAATTACTGCCAAGTGTTTGTACGTGTTAAGCCAGGCGAAGAGGCCAAATTGGTGACCAGCAAAGATGAGGTTAATGCTCTTGTTGGGATTGGAGCGTAGCTATATTTAAGTAAGCAGTAACTAGTACGTATTTGCCCGATTTACAAATATAGTTAAGTCAATTAGTTTTATACTCTTTCAATATTTCCTCTCTATTTCTTTTCCTTTCGAAGTTTCTTCCCTTGTATACTTACTCTTAATTATCTTCACTCTATACAAATTATTTTTGTCTTATTGCTGATTGTACCCTGTAAAAAACGTTGGAGCATCAGAGTACTCCAACACTTATCCTCATTCATATAAAAAAGGTGGTCCAATTTACATAGCGATGTCCGGTGATTGGATCACCTAATCCTATTCGGAGTACCATTTACTTTGCTTCTGAATAGTCTATAGAGCACCTACGTTGGAGTACTTTGAAAATGCTGCCAAAAGATTACTCTATAGAGTACTCTAGACAAAAGCGAGAATGGGAGTATGTGTTCTTCTGAGGACCACCTACTCCCGCTCTCGCTTTGCTGTTGAATACTCTATAGAGTAATCCCATGGGAGTATTTTGAGAGTACTCTCACGTAGGTGGTGTATAGAGTATTCAAAAGCAAAGAAACGGAGTACTCCGAGATGGATTAGGTGATCCAATCACCGGACATTGCCATGTAAATTGGACCACCTTTTTTATATGAATGAGGATATGTGTTGGAGTACTCTGATACTCCTATAGGAGTATTCTATGGAGTATGAAACGGAGTATTTCCGTTTTTTGCAGGGTAGTAGTGTGTCAAAAAATCTTTTTATCTCTCTGTGATCTATTATAATCGTACTCATCTCGCTCTTAATGCATATACTTAGTATCAGTTGTCTCTCTCCATACACGAATTAATGCTGGTAAACCCAGTTAGCACAAAGGTCGTAAGAGTTGATGAAAATCAAAAGATCGTACTAGATGTATTATGTAAGCAGTCTCTTGGTCTCAATGTAGTCCATTTTAATGCTCGGAGTCTTAGTGGAGATAAACTGGACTACGTTAGGAATGTATTTGAAGAATCATTAGTTGATGTAGTTTGTGTATCTGAAACCTGGTTTAGCCCCACTGTCCCAGATTTCGTTTACAGTATACCAAATTACAACCTTATACGTCAGGGCAGGTGCAACCAACGAGGGGGAGGTGTTGCAATATTTTGCAAGTCATCACTAAAAATATGCCTTTTGGCTAAATCCACTACATCAGATACTGAGTTTATTATATGTGAAGTTTCTGATGGAGTAAAGGGCATGTTAGTTTCGTGTGTATCTAATCCTCGTAAGTGTTGTCCGTTGGATTAATTTTTTGCAGAGCTATCCATGTTCATTATTGATTATGAGTTTTATGTAATTTGTGGTGACTTCAATGTCAATCTCCTCTTAAATGATTCTTTTTCCAGCAGACTACATGAACACGTTACTGAAGCGGGTCTTTCCATAGTCAATAAAGATTTGCCGACTAGATTTGCGCAAAATGTGAATCCCAGCCTTTTAGATTATTTCATAACTTCTAGCCTCGATCATATACTCAAATTTGACCAGTTATCATTTGTTTCTGATCATGATCTAATATTTTGCACAGTCGATGTTGTGTTTAATCGTCCTCCTGTTAGAAGTAATTTTATGTATCGTGATTTTAGGTCAATAGATTTTAATGCGCTATATCAAAGTATTTCTGATGTGGATTGGAATGACAGTTGGTTCTGTGATTCTATTGATGAAAAACTCCGTATTTTTAATAAAAAGTTGTCCATTTTATTTGATGAGCATGTTCCTCTTCGTATGGCTACAAATAACCCTTCCTGTCCATGGTTCAATAAAAAAGTGCATTTGGCTATAAAATTACGGAATAAGGCATATTTAAAGTGGAAGAGGACAGTGACTGAGCAATCCTGGTCTGGATATAAAACTGCTAGGAACAAAGCTACGTTTTACATAAGACAAGCGAAGAACAAATACTGCAAAGCTAAATTAGATCCATCACTTCCTTCTCGGGGTCTGTGGAGGAACTTAAGAAACCTTAAAGTTCATGGTAGCCTGAAGCCTGTATGTGACATTGATCCTGATTTGCTAAATGATGCATTTTCTGCTTCATATACTTATGAAACTTCAGCTCACACCTTGAGTGCGCTTCGGGAACATACTGCTTTTGAGGATAAATTTCAATTTGTAGGAGTATGTGAAAGTGATGTGATGAAAGCTGTCTTGGATATCAGATCTGATGCTGTTGGTGATGATGGTGTTTCCCTAAAATTCGCTAAACTCATACTGCCATTCATCTTGGGCACCATTACTCACATAATCAACCACTGTATTACAACTTCTTGCTTTCCACTTGAGTGGAAAAAGGCCATCATACTGCCAGTAGCCAAGAAAAGTACGCCTACAACCCCAGGTGATTATAGGCCTATAAGTATACTTCCAGCACTAGCGAAAGTAGGTGAATCGCTGATGGCAGCTCAAATCTCAGCTCATATTCAATCCAACAATTTATTATCTCCACTGCAGTCGGGTTTTAGACCGAAACATAGCTGTTCCACTGCAATGATTAAAATACTTGACGATATTAGAATAAACTTCGACGATGGGTCGCTGACACTCTTATGCCTACTAGATTTCTCTAAAGCTTTTGACATGGTTAATCATAATATCTTATATCTGAAACTTAAACATTATTTTGGTTTCTCAGACAATTCCTTAAAACTTATGATGAGCTATCTTACAGGAAGAGTGCAAAAGGTGAAGGGAAGGAGTACATTCTCTAGACCTAAGGTGGTATCGGCTGGTGTTCCCCAAGGGTCTGTACTGGGACCCCTCTTGTTCAGTTTATTCGTCAATGATGTTTTCTCAGTGTGTAAATACGTTAATGTTCATGCGTATGCCGATGATGTTCAAGTCTACTTGTCTAGCCGAATTGGTCTAGTTGAGGACTTATGCTTTAAATTAAATAGCGATTTGTCTGCTATCTCACAATGGGCAAGTGATAACTGTTTATGTCTAAATGCGTCTAAGTCGGTTGTGTTGCCTATATGCAATAGCGTTGTCCATATAGTGGATATCCCAAATTTGTTTATTGGTATTGATGCTCTGCGGGTTACTAGCAAAATTAAAAACTTGGGCTTTGTCATTAACTCTAGGTTGACTTGCTCGGATCACGTTAATAATATCGTCAGTAGTGTGTATTGTATTCTACGAAGATTGAGAATGTCTGCTTCTTTTACACCATTAGAAACTAGACGCAAGCTGGCTAAACAGCTCATCGTGCCCCACATAACATACGCCGAACTTGTTTATAGTAAGCTGGATTCAATCTCCGCTCACAAAATTAATGTATAATTTAATAATGTTACCCGGTATGTGTATGGTATAAAAAAGTTCGAACACATATCCCTATGGAGGAATGAGATTCTGGGTTGTAGTGTTAGTGATTACCTTGCTGCTAGAAACTGCATATACTTATACAAATTGCTAGAATGGAAAACACCAAGTTACTTATACGATAAATTGAATCCGACGAGATCTAATAGGCTTCATAACTTGAACATACCTAAATATACCTACTTGACATCATCTAGGCTGTTTTTCATCAACTCTGTTAGGCTCTGGAACAGTATCCCGGAATCTGTAAAATCGTTGCTAAATAGGAGCAACTACAAGAAAATTATAATTAACTACTTCAAGTCGTCGTGTTGAGTATGATAATTAACTGCTTTCTATCTATCTACTATTCTATAATTTTATCTTCTTTGCTTCTTATCTTATTTTATTTATTTTATCTCTTCTTCATACTTTCTATACGCATTCTTTGTACTTGATTTTTTCCTAATTATTCTTGTTAGTCATGATAATGTTATGTCATTTAATTTAAGTTTATGTACTTCTAAAAGACTGTTGTCTTACGTGTACAACCATTGTTGCATTAAATAAAATAAATAAAATAAAATAAATATTAAATATTTAGTGAACTTGCGCTGAACAATCTGCTCATAGAAAATGTCTCAATAGAATAGCTTCCTCAATGCTTCTAACCAATTTTCATATTCTTCAAATAACCACTTAGCCCCAAGTAGGTTAATTCCAAACGTCTTAACGACATGTTATGACCATGACTGAAAAAAACCAAAAATAATAAAAAAAAATCTAAAATAATAAAAAGTAATGAAACAACTTTTTTTTAATTATTTTTGATTTTTTTTAATAAACGTTAAAAATCATGATTTTTTGGATAATTTTTTTAATTAATTGGAAAATAATCACAAAAAATTTTAAGTAATTGCTAATCAATCATTACATGGATTATCAAGAAAGTAATTAAACAAACCTGTAATCATAAGACCATAAACATTATTTAACAGGTCTGAATCCAACCAATTCAAAATTACGTTACCTTGAAACAAACAAACGAAAAACCAAAAATCGACCACTTAAAGTTTATATTTTCCGAAAAGCTATTGGCAATAGAAATTGCTCCTGGTGAGTCTTTGAAAATAAACCATATCTCTACACTTCGATCAAATTTGGCAAACCTGACCACAACGACACATTGCTATTCTTTGTAATCTGCTATGTATAGTGTTGCCATTGTGAACCTTCCAAAAGGAATTTCAACACTATTTTTGATCCTGCAAAAAGATTATTCATTGAGTCAAGGTAAGATTGAAATAAACTTTCAAAGGTTTTTGCTGCTTTTGCTGTGACAAGTGAAAAGCAAAATTTGAAAATTTTGACTTGTGAAAAATATCATATGTGTGTTAAAATTTTCCTAACCTCTATATTCACCACGATAAATGTCGGAATTTTTCTTCACCCTGTCAAAATTTCTCTAAGTCATATATTTGGCACAGGGATTTTATTAACGATAATAAAATATATTTAAAAAAGGTTCTGTTCAGATCTGAAAAACGTTAATTAAAATTTAAAACAAAAATGCTCCACGATAAATGTCGGAATTTTTCTTCGCTCTGTCAAAATTTCTTTCAGTCCTCCAATTGGCACAGGGCTTTTAAAAAAAAATAAAATATTCAAAAAGGTTCTGTTCGGATCTAAAAAAGGTGAATCAAAATGTAAAACAAAAATTAAAACTTGTTGAATTTTGGAGCGTGATTTTCATAGTATCTTACATATTTAGAAGGACCTTTCTAAAACTTAGATCGAAATTAATTTTCTTTTTCACCGATGCATTGTTAGATGTCTAACATAAAGAACTAATTTAGAAACCTTTTACCAAAAGGGAATAATTATAACGGAAGTAAAATAAGAAGTATATATAGATAGCAGCTAAAACCCTAATGATGTAAATGATAGTTCAATATTTTACAAAGGCACACAATTGCTGATATATGTCGATGATGCGGAAATGATTGACTTGAACTTATTATCACTTAACAAAAAATTTACAATAATTAAATTCATCAAAGATGTATAAAATTTTACAGACAATGCTCCAAATATACTATATATATGTTCATATATGGTAGCCATGTCCAACTGTATTTTTACATAAGCTCTTGTAGTAAATAATACTTTTGTGTCCAACCAACAAAGCTTAACTAAAGCAGACTCCAACAAAGCAAATAAAAAGCAAACGTATCACAAATAAAATAACATAAGGAGTGAAATTAGGAGTGAGCTCCCTACTCCGTAAACAGAGCATGAAGACAAAAGCAACAATTAATTTGCCACATAAATCCTTCAAATGCAACCCAAATAATATCACTTACCACAAAAAAGCAAAATTCGAACAAACAGACCAACATTCAAAAAACACTATAGAACCGAAACACAACTGAAATTGTTGCCATCTGTTGTACTTGTAATTGTTATTGTACGGAACTTCTAAAAGCTTGAAAAGCATCATTTGTTTTTGCTTTCAACCGATTACTAACAACTTGAAGTGCTTCCTGTACAGCGAATTTGTGGCTTACCAAAAAGGCTGAGGATTTTGTTGTTGTTACCATCAGTAGTTAGTCGGCCTGCATGCTAGCTGCGTGTATAGCCTTGTCGGTACGTCCTTCCTTTTGCGTTCTGGCCGTCATTGGCGCTAAAGCTTTTTGTTTCAAAGCAATTTTCATAATAACAACTTTTGTTTATTGTTTTTAACAGCATTGTTGGAAAAGTTTAATCCTTTTGTTTCTATTTTGCCCATAAGCGTATAAGTACAATGAGATGCGCCAGAGAGCAAAAACTGCACTTCTGCACCATGAGACGTTGTGGACGGAGTTTGTGGGTATTACTTTAGCTTTTCAGATCATAAACATTTCGAGCTGTCGTCAGGCATTCATAAGTAGAGCTTATTGTGATAGCGGCTCGCGGGAAGGAACATCGCAAGTAAAAACAAGTAAAGGAGTCTAAGTTCAGGTGGAACCGAACATTATATACCTATATATGGCATTCCAATTTAAACAGGTCTATTTTAATACTTTTCAGTTTGTATTATAAAGCCAGCTGATTGTTTTCAATAAAAACACTTCTGTTATGAGTTTGGAAGGGTAAATTAATTTTTAAAAAATATAAATGTGTGGCGCGATATACAACAGGTATATCATCATAAACCTCCTAAGAGATTTTTGGGCTGAGCTTCCTTTCCAATTTGTGATGTGCAGTTCCGAATTTTTTCCTACAAATTGCCGGGAGCT
Source organism: Merzomyia westermanni (assembly GCA_949987695.1). Classification (NCBI taxonomy): domain Eukaryota; kingdom Metazoa; phylum Arthropoda; class Insecta; order Diptera; family Tephritidae; genus Merzomyia; species Merzomyia westermanni. The sequence goes on from OX465293.1 coordinate 79,723,744, forward strand.
ACAGATTTTTTCCGACTTCTAACGACATCTACAAAGGAGATGCATTTTTGCTGAGAAGCCTTTCATAGCAGAAAGACACTCGGAGAGTTTGCCAAACCACTGCCGAAGGGCGACCCCGTTTTGAAAAACTTTTTCAATCCACTTTTGATGTTACCTGTCCCAGGACTCGAACCTTGGAGGTATATAACTTCCCAACCAATTTTGATTGAAAGATCCAGTTGAAACTACAAGCATTTGCCTTTGAAAATAGCAGAATTTTTATGCTGAAAAGTGGGCGGTGCCAAGCCTACTTCCACAAAATCCACAACATTTGTTCGGGTTCGAGTTTTGCTTAAAAAGCTTGTTATGTGTGCAAGATCTTATTGATATAGCTTGGATGGTTATAAAAACACCGCGTTTTACATTTTATAAATAAATTTTTCAGAACTATGTTAAAACCTGGGCGTGGCCCTTAACCGATTTCGCCTATTTTTACCTTTATATATTCAAAATTTTCACCAAATATCGTTTCAATAAATAAATTTTTGCCGAAGTTATGGCATAAAAAGTTTTGTGAAATAATCCACTATAAAAGGGGCGAGTTCACGCCCATTTTCAAAAATTTTATTTTTCGACCTTCTTCATTCACGGCCACTTTGAAAGTGAAATAGAAATGATATAAAGCTTTTGTACGCAAAGTTATTGCCTATTAAATATACCTATGATCCTTCTCAAAATCTTTCGTATAAAAGTGGGTGTGGATCTTAACCGATTTCGCCCATTTCTGACCGGAATATTCCTTGTATTAATATAAATATGTGTGCTAAATTTCGTTTCAATATCTTGAACGGTTTTTGATTTATGATTAATATTATTTAATCAAACGTGGCGGTGCCACTCCCATTTTCAAAAATTTCTTGAAAATTTTATTTTCTCCCTTAACATTAATGTACACACCAAATTTTACTCTTATAAGGATAATCACTTCATTTGTATTTTCGAAAAAATTCTATATATAAAAAGTCGGCGTGGCTATAATCCGATTTCGCCAATTTTAAATAGCGCTCGGAGATAAGTGTCAGGGAGCTTGGATACCAAATTTCATTAAGATATCTTAAAACTTACTCAAGTTATCGTGTTAACAGACGGACAGACGGACGGGCAGGGCTTAATCAATTTCTTTTTTCCTCCTGAACATTTTGATATGTATGAGTCAATATCTATCTGGATCTGTTTATGCCGTTACATACTACCGTTATGTGACTAAAGTTAATATACTTTGTGTGCTTAGCACTACTAGGTATAAAAATTAAGTAAGTAGATTGAGAAAAAGTGTTGTGCCCACACAGAGGGTTAAATACGGGTTTGCAGACTCTTTACTTAATTATCACGTTTTACGGGATTGCCTTTCATTGGGCTAATCTTTTTCTATAAAGTTCGTAGCTGTTGTTGTTGTTGTAACGACAAAAACACTCGTGGAAAGGTTTTGGTTTGTGCATATAGTCGCCTCTTACGACCAGTATGCCTACCTCGGGCATATCCGAAACCCCTTACCCGTGGGTGCAAAAAAAAGTTCGTAGCTCTTCCCTCTTGCCTCACGCCAACGCTTACATAACTATAGTCATTTCCTCAATGAACATAGAGACTAATGGTAGTCCCTCCCAAATTATATAATACCCAAAAAATAAAAATTAAATAACTCCCAAATGGTTTCCATACAAAACAGGAATTATTTCATTATGAAATAACATGCTATGCGTTGGGACTTTTTTCACAATTCTTTGTTAAAAATAATCATTTTATAATGAAATAACTCCCGACACGAAATTGTGTTGAGAGTTATTTCATTATCTATCTATCTATCTATGGCGCGATATACAACAGGTATATCATCATAAACCTCCTAAGAGATTTTTGCGCCAAGCTTCTCTTCCAATTTGTGGTGTGCCGATTTGAATTTTTCCCTACAAATTGGTGGGACCTACAGTTTTTTGCCGACTCCGAACGGCATCTACAAAGGAGACGAATTTTTTGCTGAGAAGCCTGTCATGGCAGAAATACACTCGGAGAGTTTGCCAAACCACTGCCGAGGGGCGACCCCGTTTTGAAAAACTTTTTTCAAATCACTTTTGATGTTACCTGTACCAGGGCTCGAAACATGGACCTTCGGTGTGCTAGGCCGGCAACACTACCTTCACACCACGGCGGCCGCGGTTATTTCATTATATTTCTTGTTATTAAAGATCGGGTGTGAAATCATTGGGACTTATATCATTTTGGAGTTAGTTCATGGCAACAGAGAGGCAAAATTTTCCTACATTACGGGCACTCAGTCAGGGAAGTATAATTTAAATTTAAAATTTATAAGGGAATTTTGGGTGGCGTTGGCCCTCACAGTCAGCTAGCGCAACCGTTAGCCATGACGAGTATGAGAACCTTTAGTGATTCCATACCTCATCAGTGTATTGGAGTTTTTGTAAGGCGCATCTCTCCGGTTTTGCATGTGCGAGCTCACCAACCAGCCAACATCGGAACTTAATAATGGCATAAAGATTCCTTCAAATTGTAATCCTTTAATGGCTAAACTTGTCTACATCCGAAAGGCAATGCGATGGATTGTTAATGTGGCCGGCCCCAAAAACAAAGCGATTTAAAAAAATTTATCGTATTAAATTTATCGGCTTATCGATAAAAAATATGTTAACTTAAAATCCTTTTTTTTTTCAATTGACAAATGAAAAAATACTCAAAAATTAATTTCAATTTTAAATTTTCTCAATTAAAAATACAAAAAACCTTCAGCAAAAAAGAAAATCCTAATTTTAAAACTTAATCCTACCAAAATTCTAAGTAAACAGTTAAACAAAAAATTGCATTTCCCACGATGAGTCTCTCGAGCGCATCGGACAGTCAGTTGGAGCACACATGTCGCCTACAATTCGATGGTCCACCAGCTGCACGTCGTCTCACCAGCATTGCTTGCACCATCGGCACTGCCACGCGTAACCTAGAAATGTTGAAAAATTTTATTAGAGCCGGCATGAATATAGCACGTCTTAATTTCTCGCACGAATCGCATGAGCAACACAAAGCCACCATCGATCTGATACATGCAGCGTCCGCACAAGTTACGGAAGAATTAGGTATTTGTCGACATATTGCCATAGCTGTAGATACCAAAGGGCCCGAAATACGCACCGGTTCGTTTGATGGTTTTACTGAATTTGAGTTAAAAAAGAACGACAACATACGTCTCTCCATCAATAAGGATCTCATGGACAAGGGTAGCAAGGAAACGGTCTATGTTGATTATCCAAATATCATTAGCACCGTGCATCCTGGAAATATAATTTATCTCAGCGATGGCGCCATTACGCTGCTCGTCAAGGAGGTAGCTGTGGATTGTGTGATTTGTCAAGTTGAAGTTGGCGGTATCTTAGGCGCTTCCAAAGGTGTTTGGTTGTCGTGTGTAAATGTCGATTTACCACCTGTGTCCGAGAAGGATCGTTATGATCTACGTTTTGCCGTCGAGAATAATATTGATTTCATATTTGCCTCAAAGACGCGTCATCCTTCGGCGATACGGGAGATACGTGCCGTTTTGGGTGAACGTGGTAAAAATATGCAAATTGTTTGTAAAATCGATTGCGCACAAGTCTCAAACTATTTGGATCAGATGATAAGCGCATCGGATGGTATATTGATCGATCGTGGTAGTTTGGGTATTGAGCTGCCCAATGAGAAATTATTCCTGCTACAAAAAGCAATTGTTGCGCGTTGTAATCGTGCTGGGAAACCAGTTATGGTTGGCACTCAATTGCTCTCGTCAATGCGCTACGAACCGCGTCCCACACGTGCCGATGTTGCTGATTTGGGTAATGTTGTTATCGATGGTGTTGATGGCGTTATGATTGCGAGTGAAAGTGCAACTGGGAAATATCCCTTGGAGACAGTGGTACAGTTGGCTAGTATTTGTGCCGAAGCTGAAGCGGCTATTTGGCATCGCCATTTGCATCAAGAACTCTTGCTGAATAATCCGGCAGCGATCGATGCTGTACATGCCATAGCTTTATCAGCGGTAGATGCTGCTCAAAAGTCAATGGCAGCCCTGATTGTGGCATTAACTACCTCAGGAAAATCGGCTTACTTGATAAGCGTATATCGGCCACATTGTCCGATTATTGCGTTGACCCGTTGCAGTCGAACGGCAAGACAATGCAATTTGAGACGTGGTGTATTTCCGATTTTGTATTTGGGTAAGTCGAACTTGGATCTGAGAGTTTGAAAGATTATACATAAAAACAAATTAGGAAGGATTACATCTACGTGTATTTGATTTAGGCGGCTGAAGCAAAAGCCCACTCAAAGAGTCGAGTAATAAAATCTTCACTTCTAGTTTTCTGAATGTGGTGTAGGACTTTTCAATGAATGTTCTTTAAAGCTTTTGTCATATCTTAAAAAGCGCAATGGGTTTGAGACTGTTGTTGTTATTGTAGCAGTAATTTATCCTGCTCAGTCGGCGCATCCAAATAAGAATGGGCTTGGCGGACCAAACAGGGTTATACTAGTATTAGCAGTACTTTTCCGAGTATTAATCCACTATGCTCCGGTACTAGCTCCTTGTGGCAATAGCGCGGCTGGCATGGGATTGATTTCCCTCGAAAGCGCTGTCGATATGGATTTTAGACGCCTTTTACGACAGTTATACCTAACTCGGTGGTATAAAAATATCACTTTTTCGACAAGGGGTTGAAAATATTATCGAGAAACTCAAATCGCCCACAGCTATACGCCGGGAATATATTAATATTACTCCTCTTGGATGGTAAAGTGGCGGTTAGGCCCCTGGGCTAATCTTTCCACCTTATGTACGTATGTTCTTTCCCCGGTAGAGAAGTTGATTTAAAGTGCGTTCTTAGCTGCTTCGAGTATACCAGCGTTAAGGTATGCCTGCAGTAAGAGGCAACTAAAAGCCACCACCCAAAGGTTCGACTGCTTCAAAGAAACCACGTTCGCAGCTCTAAAAAAGACCAACGACTTTCTACATCGACAACTCTCCTCTAAACATTCGAAGAAGGTTTTTGTTGATACCTAAACATACAAAAAAGTATACTGCAGGTTGCTGCTACCATCTTGCACAATCTCTTTACCTCCAGCTTTGTTGAGCATCAATTGTTTTAAAACCGCCGTCTCCACCATTTATTCTGATTGTGACTCATTGGCACGTGCAGAATTTCATTTAGCCTACCTTATGATGAGTGTCTTCACTTTTGACACGCCTTGTGTAGCCATACTTCAGATAATACAACAACAAAACAAGTTTCATAGACTACAGATATGAATTGATTTTCCTTTTCAGAAAAACCCGATCCTGATTATCACAAAGACATAGATCAACGTGTACAATATGCTTTATCAGCCGGCAGGAAGATGAAGTTCGTCGACAAAGGGGATTCGGTTGTTATCGTTTCATCGTGGAAGGAAGGCACCGGTTTCGCTAATAACTTACGCATTGTTTATGCATTCTTCGAACCAGAAAAATCGGATGTACAATCAAATCGTAGCACAGCAAATTTAAAAAGTAAGTCGGGTATTTTTCGTGAAGGATGAGAAAATGTTTTTATTTTATTCGGTAATTTTATAAACTTCGTTCGTGTATCATTTGTTAGTTGTAAAATATTAAATAACTAAATAAAAATGAAATATATTTAATTATATACTAGCAGAACTTCCCGAAGATTAATATACATCCCCATCTCCCTGAAGAGGAATCATTTACCTCTCAATATCCCTCTTGTTATACCATTCATGAACATAAATGAAATTAATACTTTGAGTGATAAATTTGGTCCAAGGTTTGTAGGTAGTAGAAGAAGACGAGTTAGAACCATCAGTAAGTATTTCAAAATGTTCTAGCTAAGACTTGGTATGGGGTTGCCATTTTATATTATATGCTCATTTATAGAAAGCAGTCAGGGTCCGAATCGCCGCAGTCGCGAGCGAGCGAGCGATTGCAAAAAATAAAATTTCGCAACGTGACGAATGGGCAGATCGCCGCACTCGATACGCAACGAGTATAAATTTATTCTTCTTTATAAGTTTACCCTATCCAAAATTGGGTCATGAATTCACTTAACAAATTTTTTCCCGCATGTTTTTTTTGTGTCACATTTCTCCTTAAACCATTAGTTATGTCTATAATACAATTAATAAAAGAAAAACTAACATACATTTCAGCTATTCTCGTTATATTTTGCTATTTTTCCAAAATATTGGCTCTAACTGCTTACAGCTCGATTGACAATTAGCTAACGAATGACATTTCGCTCGATACTTATAAACACTCGCTCGCTAACTAATTGCAAAATTTCAAATTATTGGCAATTCCGCTCGCTAGCGAGTGCCGCGATCCAAAAATCATAAAATTACAGAGATTTCGCTAGTTTACGACTGCCGTGATTCGGGCCCAGATCGGACCAGTATAGCATATAACCCGCATACAATCAATTGATGCGATAAACGTGGTTCGGGCTGTATACTATATTTTAACTAAATAGGTAGGAATGTCATATTTCGCTCAACTTGTACTTGTCGGAAATGACGAATAAACAACGGTCAATTATGGGAGAGAAACATTATACAGCAAGTCCAAAAAAGTTCTTCATTACATTTACCTCTTTTATTTGCCGTTTTTTCAATGATTCTACATTTGTGCCTCACATTCCGTTGTCGCTGATAGTGATGAATTTTATACGAAAAATCAGAAGCGCAAGCAACTGAAGGTAAGTGAAACAAAGAAGAAATAAATAAAAAGCCTGACCCAAGCAAAGAGAATTGGACAATATACTTGTACGAGCTGGTGCTCTTTCATAATATGCGCGTGGACACCTGTAAGTGAACTCGCATGGTGTTGCTGTACAAGAAAAAATTTGAAGCTACTTTAAAGACAGAGTACTTCCTTTGATACGGATAAAGAAGAAAGAGCACAAGATCACAGGCGGAGTACCTCTCTCTAGCTCTTTTCTAGCGCCCACGTTATGAGCGCGATGCACGGTGGCGTCCTCAAGATCGAAAGAAGCACTGATCATCGACTATGTAGATGATATAGCAATAGTAGTAGTAGCGAAGAGACTGGATCTCTTCTAAGCATTCTGCAATGATGACGTAGGAGGAATAAAGAATGGCTGACGAAAACGGGACTGGAACTGGCGAGTCACAAGACAGAAATGATAGTAGTAAGCTCCAAACCGTCTGTATAAGAGCTAGTCTTAATTGTGGGGATCATCAAATACATCGACTTAAGATTAAGTTTCGTGGTGCACTTTAAAGCATTGGGCGAGAAAGTGGGTAAGGTAAACTGAGCCCTTATGCTAATAATGCCTAATATTGATGGTACAGACAGTTACTTTCCACTGTAACCACTTCGATAGTATTTTACGCTCCTGTGTGGCACGGATCTAAACTGATCCATAAAAGATATATTAGCAGCTTACAGATATATATACGTAAGGCAAGCGCGTATTGGGCGTTGTCTGACAATGCGACACTTGTTATATCCCGTAACCGATCGACCGACCGTGGACCGACCAGCGGAAACACAACGAACTAAACTACCAGCTTACGCAGATATTGAGTGGATATGGTGGTTTCAAGGAGTATTTATTCAAGCGCAGCTGCCCCATCGAAATAGAAACCGAAGAAAAAATATTTTTTCATTGCCTTCGCTTTAAAGGAGACAGGAATAAGGTGCACAGGATTTTTGGCGAGAAACCTTCCAGGCTGTCCCACGGGATGTGGAGATATGAACAGAATTAGCCTGGTTTAATTGGGCCACTTGAGGATAGTGCGCTGCCAAACCAGATAGAAATAGAGATGTCCCCTGCCCATATCCGGGGTGGGCATACCGGTCGTAAGAGGAGGGATAAGATGACCTAGAAGGTTACACTGGTCATACCAAATCGCTTCCGCGACAGTCGGGCATGCACCGGGCCGTACCGGCAAAAGCCTGTTACTTTCGACAACACTCTCCAAATCCTGCGGAGAGTGTTTTTGTCGCTACTCCACCAAACATACAAATAGAGATAGAGATATATATAGAAATGAAGATTGAAATAAAGATAGATATAGAGATAGAGAGAAAGATAAAGCATCGAGACGTCCGCCAAGTAATTTCTGCAAATAATATCCCCAACACTCCACTAAACCGTCGCCTTTTTAATCTTTTGAATACATAAATATTTAAAAAAAAAAATAAGTTATTTCATCACAAATACTAGTATCCCAGCTGCACCGATAACTTTGCACGAAACATACGCTTTGATGAGCTGCACGCGAGATGCCTTCACTTCTTCTTCACCCAGCTACTCCAACAACAAATAAAAATTCGAGTCGCACAAGAGCGCATCTTCACATTGATTGTTGACATTGGTAATTTCGTTTAACTTGATGATGGTGGTTAGAGTGGTAACATTTAACTACAACACAAACAAAAAAGGCAAATACAACAAAGAAACAACAACAAAAAACAAAAACCTGTTTAAATGACTTTGACATTCTCAGATAATTTTGCCATGGTCCATACAAAAGTTAAAAGCAGGGAAGGGTGCACAAGGCAGCAACTACGAAGCGCTGTGAAGCAAAAAAGAAGTGGAGCTGGAAGATTAGATAGAGGAATATGAGAGGGGTCTTGTGTATTTTTATATGCGTTGTTCACTGAACTTTTGTTGTTGTGTATTGAGCATAGGACAAGATTTGATTTGAATTCTATCAAATTGACATAATACAGACTAGACAATGAATTAGCCGGGAAGTAGAAAAGCAGAAGAAGTAGAACAAGATAAATAGAAGATGGGTTAACCAAGAACAAGGCGTTTGTATGAACCATGCGCGGTTGGGCTTTTGAGTACCAATGCACACATGTTCAAGCGTTGATGTGTACGTGTGTTGTAAAGCAAACCGAGTCAATTTGGCAGCTAATGGACTTAATATACCACTAACAATGTTGGTAAGAAATAAAAAATAACAACAACAAAAAGCTGCATGTTACATACGTACATGCAAGGTATGTGCATTGAACAACAGTCAATTAAAATCGAAAATTCAACAGCTAAAGCACAAGCATGCGCAAGCTATTTCCATTTCAATCGTATAAAAGCATTTAAAGTGATTTTAAGGAGGGAACTGCCGCTTTGGGCGCCTGCGCCTGGCCATTTACTTCGCTTTGTGTTTCAAATTTATTGCGCATGCGCGCATATACCGAAAAAGACATGCATGCGCCCAACTAAATGACCAATCACTAAACACATGCAAACCTATTATAAACTGCAACAATTGTGTTTGTTGTTTTTGTTTTATTGGCAATTACTATGTTTGTATTTAAATGCACAATTTGGTGGCGATTTATTGCTTTGGCAAATAGTGAAATAAATATTCGTCTAAATAAATTGAAAATGAAAACAAAGTTAAAGTTTGCATTTATCTTAAATGTGTTGTTGGGTACAAAAAACCATTTATACATACAAACGTGTGTATGTGTGAATGTTTACGAGGGGTGTTCATAAATGATTTGGAGCGCATTTAACTCAGAATTAGGAGTTTATGTATTACTAGCGGACCCGGCAGACGTTGTTCTGCCTAAAATTTGACTTGCCTACATTCAATAAACTGTACTTTTCCCCCTCCCCAATTGGCTCTTCTTCTACATTTATCCGTGTATCTTCCTTTCTCTTTCTGCTTTTGCTTTTCCCCCAAGCCAATATACCGTTACTCTTCTTTATCCTCTTCATTTTTCTCTAACACCACCTATATTTGAAATTTCTATTCCTACTTCCCATCTTCTCCCATTTGTTTTGCGGGTACTCATATGTCCATAGCTTCAAAGATATATCGAATTAACTTTTATTTGCTCCTGGTACCGCTTTCTGTTGCCAGGGTTTTTTTGATGCATAGGACAGATATCTATATATAAAATATCATAGCCGTCATGGGCGTAGCATCGCCCATTTTTCCAAAATTATGTAAAACTTGACTAAAGGACACATATATTCAAATATCATTAATGTAGACCAAATACGGTCACAGTTATGACGACTCGAAATTTTATACAGCCTGTGGGCGAAGCACCGCCCACTTTTCCAAAGCTATATATAGCGTATGCCATAACCAGCGAACTTCTGAATTTATCGTGAAAATTTCATAGAGATCGACTATAAATTTTGGACATTAATGAAAAACAAACAAACCCCAAAAATGTGGGCGTGGCACCGCCCACTTTCCCAAAATTATGTAAATGTTGACTAAAGGCGTCATATATCCAAATATAATTAATTTAGACCAAATAACTTCAGAGTTATGACGAATTGAAATTTTACACAGCCTGTGGGCGAGGCACTGCCCACTTTTCCAAAGCTATATATAGTCTGTGCTTTAACCCACGATCCCAAGAATATACTGTGAAAATTTCATAAAAATCGGTTGAGTACTTTGGACGCCTATAAAGGACACACAGACATACATTCACTTTTATTTATAAGATTATTATAGTTTTGCTTTAAAAACACAGATATGCTTTATACCAGCAAGAACCATCCAAACTATTATCATTGTAATATATATATCTAGTAATCGCCTTTGGAAATAGCAGAGTTTTTATATTGAAAAGTGTGGCGTTATTAATGTAACCTGCACAGTTATATAAGTATCGCATCTTAAATTTTACAAAGAAATTTGGAGAACTAAATTGAAAAAAGTGGGCGTGGCGATTAGCTAATTTCACCTATTTTCACAAGAAATAGTCACCATGATGAAATCAATTTTCACCATATCTCATTTCGGCAATCGAAGTTTTGTTCGAGTTATGGTAGTTTAACTTTTGTGGAATAATCCACTTTTAAAAGTGGGGGGGGGGGAATACGCCCATTCCCGAAAATTTATATTTTTCCAGTTTCTTCGTTCACTGACACTTTTTAATAATAATTTTGTAATTGACATAAATTCATTTTCGATTTTTCGTAGAGATAATGCATATTACATTCGTTTGTAATTGTTTTAAAATCTTGATCTCTGATTTTCTCCCGAACAATAATTGTAAGAGAAGTAATCTGTGTACCGAATTTTGTTGTAATATCTTCAATTACTCTGATTTGTTATTAATAATATTTGTAAAATTGATTTAATCAAAAATGGGACACTGCCATTTTCAAAAATGTTTAAAAACAAAAAAATATATCTATCAGGTTTCCTAATTTTAATGCACTGAATAATTACTTTTTTGTATTTTCCAAAATATTCAATTTATAAAAAGTGGGTGTGGCTTTTATCTGCTGGCGCCCAATTTAAATAGCGATAAGAGAGGACTGCAAAGGGATTTTTAAAAAAATTTCTTTATTGCTACTAAGTATAATAATGTGCCAGTAAGCACAAACTACCAAACTCAAGATAGGACGAAAATTAGATATTGCCAGCATTGCGTTCTCAGTACACAAATCTCTAAATCACGGAAATTTTCAAGGTTTTTGCCCAAACATTTTTTTTGGATTTTATAGACAAAAAACTTTATCCTAATTCCATACATTTACACTGAAATTTCAACTTTCAGAGCGCTCTACAGAAAAGTTCAAAAAGATTGCTTTGGTAGTTTTAATTTTTTTCCACGGGATAAATGTTGTTATATTGAGAAAAATTAAATGAAATAAACTTGTTGCAATTTGTAAAAAAACTTAAGATGTGTGGAGTCTATCGGCAATTTCGACGGAACTGCCCACGGGGAAAAATGTGGCAGATCATGAGAGAATTCAATAGCGTAATCGAAAATTGGCTGTGATTTTCTTAGAAATTTCTTCTTGGTTATAAACAGATATTTCTTCTTTTTTCAAAAATTTGTTGCAAAGGCTTAAGTGTCAAATTGAGGGCTTAGCGCGTAAATCTGCTAAATCCACTTTTTATTAAAATTAACTTTTTGATGGGGTTCGATAGAGCAGGGAATATTCCATCAACCAGGCAAACGAGGATTGTTATACCCAGCTATAAGCTAAGTTATTCAACTTTATGTTCATCACTTTTTCCATGTGTTCAATGAAATTTCAAATAGTTTTTTTGTTGAATGTTAGTTAGCACGTTTACACTCTAAGCTGGCGATATTTAATCAGTTAACTTTGATTGGCTGATGGATTTTCAAATTTTTTCCTTTTAAAACATTTTCGATGTAGAAAAGATGGGATTGAATGGTCCGATAACAAACATTAACAATACCAATCTATCCCAAGTTCATATATACAGTTGTGTACAATATAATAGTAGTGCAGTTAAATTGGATTACGTTCGACGAAATAAGAAGAAGCAGTGTTTTTAATAACTTTTATTTAAAATATGGCGAATTCTATAACGAGCCGTATATAAAGAAATTTCAAAGTTAACACAAAGTTCAGAAAAGTTAATTTAACTTTTAAAAATTGACACCAAAATTTCAATATTTTTGGGAAAATCATTTAGAAAGTTTTGAGTACACGGCTAAAAATGTAAGCCTAAATTTTAAATCATTCATCGGTATAAGCAATTTTTTAAACGTTTTTGCAATAAATTCCAAACCGGTATTAACCTACACCAATTTTTAATTTATTGCAATTTAGATTTAAAACTGAGCTGAAAAAAACATCTAAAATTTTTTTTATTTCTTTTCATTTATTTTTGAAAGCTGTTTCAAGTCATTGAATCTTTGTCATTACAGTTTTGTGTGCGCCGTAGCTCAGTGGGTAGAGCAGACGACTCTGATGCGGACAACTCGGTTCGAATCCTGCCAACTGATTCAAATGTTTTTTATGTTTTTTAATTGTTAAGACATTTCTGGTTTAAAATTTAAACTCTTTTCTTCACAGTCATTTTCTCGAAAACTGGCACAATTTAAATTCTAAACCAAATTTGGTTTGGACATATATGTAGCCCAGAAAAGTTTAAAATGCAAGTAAAAGTTGTTTACCATGTACACATTTTTATATATATATTTTAGGATAACAATGCAATAATAAAGTTACAAGTATCTCAAAATTTCCCTGAATTTTTAGAATTTTTTTTGTCAAGGATGTTGGGTATTGACTGCTCTTCAAAACTGTGTACTCAAAAATTTCCTAGAAATTTTGTTAAAAAATTTAAAGATTTTAAGGCCATTTTTAAAAGTTTAATTAACTTTCCCAAACTTTGTGTAAGCTTTGAAATTTCTTTTCATGTGGTTTCTGCTATGGAAATCCTTTTTAATTTCACTACTATTATATTGGACACAGCTGTATGTATTTATTTTCTTAAGCTTACGTATGGAATCTAACGTATACAAATTTATAAGGGTGTTTTTTTTAGGCGTATAGAACTTCGAATTGAAATAAAACACAAGAAAATCGTTTTAAGGTCCATCAATTTAGCTTTATTGGAAGGATAATTTTATGCCATTAATGTTTAAATATGATTTCGGGCATGTGGCTGCCGCGGCTGGCTCGAATAAAGCCAATTCTACAGGTCCAATTTTCAACCACTTTTTCGAGCATATGGGGCCGTATGTCGGCAATAACGCCACGAATGTTGGCTTCCAATTCCCCTAACGTTTCTGGTTTGTTGGTGTAGACGAGCGACTTCACATATCCCCAAAGAAAATAATCCAATGGTGTCAAATCACACGACCTTGGTGGCCAATTGACAGGTCCATTCCGCGAAATTATGCGCTCATCGAATGTTTCCTTCAATAAATCGATTGTGACGTGCGCTGTGTGGCATGTAGCGCCGTCTTGTTGGAACCACAACTCATCCACATTCATGCCATCCAATTCGGGAACAAAATAGTCGGTTATCATGGCTCTATACCGGTCTCCATTAACGGTAGCTGCCTCTCCAGCATTATTGCGGAAGAAGTATGGCCCAATGACTCCACCAGCCCATAGAGCACACCAAACAGTCAGTTTTTGTGGATGTAATGGCGTTTCAAGGGTCTCATGTGGATTCTCTTCACTCCAAATGCGGCAATTTTGCTTGTTGACGTAGCCATTCAACCAAAAATGAGCCTCATCACTGAACAAAATTTTGCGATGAAAATCAGCATCGAAATCAATCTCATACACCAAAATCACGACGCATTGCATGGTCTCGCGGCTTTAATTCTTGCACAAGCTGGACCTTGTAAGGTCGCAAGCCAAGATCTTTGCGCAAAATCTTCCATAAAGTTGATGGACAAAGCTCCAATTGCTGTGCACGGTGGCGAATCGATTCATTCGGGTCCTCTTCAACACTTTGCTCTACAGCGGCAATTGTTTCTTCGGTGCGCACTGTTCGACGTCTCTGCGGATGCGTATTATCACATAGAGTAAACGTAGTGCGAAAACGATCCATGGTTAACCGAATTAATTGCTCTGATGGACGATTATGTCGACCATAAAATGGACGGAGCTCACGGTAAACTTCGCGAACTGAACCATTATTTTCGAAATAAATTTTCACGATTTGCAAGCGTTGTTCTTTTGTCAACCTGTTCATGATGAAATGGCAAACCAAACTGAACATAAATGACATTAGAGTTGCCAGATTTGACCACAAAATGCCAGTTTTATCTCTATTCGAAAAACAAACCTGTAAAAAAAACACCCTATATATATTTCGCACCTCTCAGGTAATTACAAACAACAGTTTGCTAACAATATTATAATACATTAAGTGCTCAGCAGAAGTAGTGATAAAAAATATGTAGAAAACTAAGCATTGTTTCTTTATATTTTAAGCCTTTCATATAGAACTTCTTGATCTAGGTTAGCTAGCATTCGAGTAAATGAACATAAATCCCACTAACAGAATCTAAAGTTTTGTATTTGGGATAATGTAGATGATGTTAATATTACTGATTTACTTTGATACACTCATCCAGCTAATAAAAGCAAAATATTGCTCAGATACTAACTTTCGCACTTAACAAAGCTTAATTCCATAGATATATTCCGAGAGTTTTCGCACCACCCACACTGCTTTGCATGTGTGTACAAAAAGTTGACCAGAAAACTCGAATCACACACACTCACTTTTGCAATAGTTCAACTTTTATATTGTTGGCCTTTCAACAACGATTTGCACTGCGCTGACTGTTGAGTAGGCAGCATCTATATTTTACTGTTGTTCTTGTTGGTTTACAACATTAATTCAAATTCTTATCGCTCAGGTGTTGACGTGTTACATTTTGGGTTCAAATTTCTAGCAAACTGGCTTACAAATAAATTTTCAACGCAACATGTTTTGGACAAGGAAATATATAAAAATGGACATGGAATATACACCTACCTACGTCGAATATTTCATTTTATAATCAGAAAATTGCAATTCAAATTCAGAAATTTTCAATTGAAATTGTAAAGAAAAATGTAATATTGGGGTCCATCAGCTATTCTGACGGAGCTGCCGCAGGGGAATGATTGTAATAGAGTTTTGTGACCTCTATCGACTTTATCGAAATTCACTTGCAAGTTCTGATTAAATCGATTGAATTCTCTCATGATCTATTATATTTCTCCCGTCGCAGTTCCGTCGGAATAGCTGATAAACCCTATTATCTGCGCATTTTAAATAAAGCATTGTTCACTCTAAATCTGTACGCAGAAAGTATACCGCAATTCTGTAATCTATTGAACGCTAAATATTTAAATGTGTTACTAAAGACCATTTATTAGGTTATTAGTTTTATTTACAATAATATTAAAAATCTTTGTTATGTAAGAACCTACGAGTATTCTTTTTAATAGAAGACAACATTGTTTGAACAGTCTTTCTGGTCACTTTAACGGTATGTTGATTCCAAAGAGGTAACATTAGTTCATATTTTTTTATAGCCTTGCCAGTTCTCCTCAAACTGTATTTGACCATCGCCCAGATTTTTTCTATTGGTCGGAGCTGGGGGCAATTAGGTGGATTCATGATTTTTGGAATAACATTCACTCCCTTGCTTTGATACCAATTCATGGCAACGCTTGCGTAGTGAATGCTAGCTAAGTCTGGGCAGAATATAGTAGGAGAGTTGTGATGTCTAATGAAAGGATATAATCTTTCTCAAGGCATTATTTTATATAAATAAGCGAGATCATTGTGAACGATGTTGCAAATGCACAACTTTTGAGGCCACAGGAACATATTGCTTGCCAAATCATAATCTTTTTCGCAAATTTATCTACTTTCTTATACTTGTATTTTGACACGACATTCCCCCGCTTATTTGCAATGTTAAACTTTTTGACCAGGTAGTTGAGTGCAGTCAAGTTTGACATAAGTTTCATCATCCATATTAATACAGCCATTAAGTTTTGTCAAAACTTGATCATATAGCAATCGCATACGTCTTTTCGCTAAAATGTTATGCTTATCTGACCTATTTGGGTATTTTATTGCACGGTAAGTCTTAAAGCTCGCATCTCATCGTATACGTCTGGCTGTACTTATACTGGTAACAAATTTTTTCGCGCGATCATTGTCTGACAATCCTGGGTTATTCTTTATTAAGGTATGTATCTTCTTCACTGGTTCTGGTTTACGAGTTCTTCTTGTTACGGTTTTTTTTAGCTCTTTCTATGGTCAATGTTGTTTTATATCTATTTATTACACCACATACAGTGGTTTTTGGCAATTTAAATTTGTTCGCTATTTTTGAACCCGACCAAGTAGAATTTGATACAAATTTGTTCAAAATTAATTCGCGTTTTTCGTATTCCATTGTCGATTAAAACTCTAAAAGATGAACAATCAAACTGAAAACTCGAACACATAATTCCCAATAAATTTTAAAGCCATGGGTACTAAGATCATTTAGAACATTAGACGAGTATCTGTATAACAGCCAATATAGTGCGTACAGATTTAGAGTGAACGTTGCTTTAGCAAATTATTTCCGGTTAAAATATTTTATTTCCGCTGAATAAGGTAGTTTCAATAAAAGAGTTGACTCAAAATATTGTAAGGTATTACTCTCCCCACCTTTTTTTCTTGTAAACTTTAATTATTCGTTCGACAAAAACATTTTTTGTGAAAAATTTATGTTTAACGGGCAGATAAATTTTTAAATTTTGCACGAAATAACGGTACATACATAAATGCGTATTAACATCTCACTCACTCACTTAATATGCGGTTGGGTCACTTTTGAACCTCCCCATACCTGTTAAATGCTAGCCGTGAGTATCATATATGCGTATCACGCGTTTGATTTTCAATAGCTGTTGCTGCCATTTTACGCCATATCTCTGATCGTAGCTACGTATCTATATATTAAATGACAAAAATTGTGCCAACAATTTTGACAATTTTATTGCTGAAATTCATACGAATTTCTAGCAAATGTATGAATATTTCCATAATTCTACTGATAAATCTCTACTTAACATACATACAATGGAAAAGTTTGTTGAAGTATGAATGATGTTATTCGAAAGCTCAAAATATTGCTGTGTAATCCAATATTCTTATATTATAACTAGCAGATCCGGCAGACTTTGTCCTGCCTAAAATTTGACTTGCCTACATTTAACATTTTTCCTCCCCACTCGGCGCTTTATCTTCATTTATCTCTGTCTTTTTTTTTTACTTTATATTTTTGTTTTTCCCCCACCGCCATCCCCATATAACGTTACTCTTCTTTATCCTCTTCATTTTCCTCTAACACATCCTCTACATCTCCAATTTCCATTCCTGCTCCCCTTATTTTCTCACTTTTTCTGCGGGCACTGATATGTACATACATTGTTTCGATGATATAGCAGTTTAACTTGGTTTTGATCTTGATACAGTTTACTCGTTCCAGGGTTTTTTTGATATACAGAACACTTACAGTGGCGGACATAAGTTTACATACAGTCGATTTCTGCGATTTTCACCAATTTTGGGCTTAATAAAATTATTTTAACAAAGATATAGTCTAAAAGCATGTATCAGTTTCTATTACAAGAACTAAACATTTGGTTTCAAAAATGCACGCGAAATTCGCGAAAATTCCAAGAAGTTTTATCAAAATTTTCAACTTTTTTCATAGAATTTTCAGAATTTTTTAGAGTATGAAGTTTTGCAAGCCGTTAAATTTTAATATAATTATGTGTTAATCTTAAGTCCGTGACACATTTTGCTGATTTTTGGCAATTTTTTTCCGACGAGTTAAAGTATTTTGATTCATACAAAAAGAATTGCGTTCATAAACGTGTATGAAGGAAAATGCAGAAGCCTTGAAGAAAAAAAATTGTCAAAAATCAGGGAAATGTGTCACAAACTTAAGATTAACACCTTGCTATACTAAAACTTGATGGGCTACAAAACTGCATACTCCAAAAAATTCTAAAAATTCTGGAAAAAAAATTCAAAATTTTAATAAAATTTCTTTGAATTTCCACAAATTTTGTGTACATTTTTAAAACAAAATTTATAGTTGTTTTATTAGACCTTGACACATGTTTTTACTCAAGCTTTCTTAAAATAATTTTATTAAGGCCAAAATTTGTGAAAATCTCAGAAAACGACTGTATGTACACTTATGTTCGCCACTGTATATATATATAAAATATCACTATCATATAAATTCCAAGCTATACCGAATTGCAACTTTATATAACCTGGGGATTTTTCCAAAAACTACATATATACAGCCTGTGTAGTGCTCAACGAACCCCTGAACCTACCGTGAGAGCTTCAGAGGCATCGACAATAAACTGTTGACATTAAGGAACCACGAAGAAAACACAAAATATATGGCCGTGGCACCGCCCACTTTTCCAAAATTATGTAAATCTTGAATCAGGGACACATATATCCAAATATCACTAATTTAGGCCAAATACGTTCAGATTTATGACGAATTGAAATTGTATATGGCCTGGGGACGTGGCCCCGCCCAGTTTTCGAAAACTATATTTAGCCTATGCTGTGACCCGTGAGTCGAAAAGTATACTGTGAAAATTTCATGAACATAGGTTGAGTATTTTGGACTCCTATAAAGGACACACATTCGTTTTTATTGTGTTTTATGTAAGTTATACATATTTTCAATATCAAACTAAACGGGTCGTAAATATGTTACTTCTCGATATCTCGACACTAACGCCACCTAGCGAGTAATATTTTTTAGAAAAAATATCTTTAACAGATAGTAAATGTGTTAATACCAGCAGTTTTGCATAAACAGCTACCTCTTTCTCTTTTTATACCTAGTAGTGCTTCGCACACAAGGTATATTAACTTTAGTCGCGTAACGGCAGTGCGTAACGGCATTAACGGATCGAGATAGATATTGACTTACATATATATATCCAAATGTTCAGGACGAAAAGAGAAATTGATTAAGCCATGTCCGTCCGTCCGTCCGTCCGTCTGTGAATACGATAACTTGAGTAAATTTTGAGATATCTCAAAATGTTCAGGACGAAAAGAGAAATTGATTAAGCCATGTCCGTCCGTCCGTCCGTCCGTCTGTGAACACGATAACTTGAGTAAGTTTTGAGACATCTCAAACTGTTCAGGACGAAAAGAGAAATTGATTAAGCCATGTCCGTCCATTCGTCCGTCCGTCTGTGGACACCATAACTTGAGTAAATTTTGAGATATCTCAATGAAATTTGGTATGCGGGTTCCTTGGCACTCATCTCCGAGCGCTATTTAAAATGGGCGAAATCGGATGATAGCCACGCCCACTTTTTATATATATAATATTTTCGAAAACAAAAAAATGAATACTCAGTACATAAGACACCTATAAGGATAAAATTTGGTGAATACATTGAGATTGAGGCATAAAATAAATTTTTAAAGAAATTTTGGCAAATCGGCGTGGCACCGCCCACTTTGGATTAAGTCAAATTTAGAAATAATATTAATCAGAAACCGTTCAAAATATCGAAACGAAATTCAGCACGCAGGTTTTCAGGTATGCAAAGAATGTTCTAGGAAAAAATGGGCGGGATCGGTTAAGGTCTACGCCCACTTTTATATGAAAGATTTTGAAAAGGATCGTAGATATATTAAATAGGCAATAACTTTGCGTATAATAGCTTTACATCATTTATATTTCACTTTTAAAGTTTCCGTAAACAAAGAAATCCAAAAACTTAAACTTTTCGAAAATGGGCGTGGCCCCGCCCTTTTTATAGTGGACTATTCCACAAAACTTTTTATGCCCTAACTCCGCCAAAAATTGATTTGTGGACGCGAAATTCGGTGATAATGTTCTACGAGTATATATAAAGGTAACTCCACGCCCAGTTTTTTAACATAGTTCTGAAAATTTTTTTTTGTAAAATTTAAAGAGCGATATTTCTACAACTAAGCAAGTTATATCAATTAGATTTTGCACACATAATAAGCATTTTAAGAAAAACGCGGCCGCAAACAAATTTTTTCAATTTCGAAGAAGTAGGCGTGGCGTCGCCCACTTTTCAGCATAAAAATTCTGGTATTTTCAAAGGCAATCGCTTATAATTCAATATTGATATTTCAATCAAAATTGGTCAGCTGCTTCTCAGTAGTATGTATTATACCCCTGCCAAAAATTAGCCAAATCGGGAAACACACAAGCAAAATATTCGGGCACTTAGTTAATAGCCCACTGCAATAGCGAAGTTATATATCTTTTTTGATTTTCATATCTTTCGTAAACATTAAATGTATGTAAGTATGAGAACAAGAACCGAAAAGTTCACTAAAATGATCAGCACGATGAGCGGAGTCAATTTAGCCATGCCCGTCTCTCCGTCCGTCTGTCTGTCTCTCCGTCTGTCTATTTGAACGCAAACTAGTCTCTCAGTTTTACAAAAGAATGCTGAAATTCGTGGTTTGCTTTGGCCGTTTCATAATATACTAGCAAACCCGATAGACGTTGTTTTGACGTTTTGATATATAAAACACATCTATATATAAAATTTCATTCACTTGAACCAAATAAAGGGTGTTTTTTAGGGGTATAGAACTTCGAATTAAAATAAAACACAAGAAAATCGTTTTAAGGTCCATCAATTTGGCTTTATTGGAAGGATAATTTTATGCCATTAATGTTTAAATATGATTTCGGGCATGTGGCCGCCGCGGCTGGCTTGAATAAAGCCAATTCTAACGCCACGAATGTTGGCTTCCAATTCCCCTAACGTTTCTGGTTTGTTGGTGTAGACGAGCGACTTCACATATCCCCAAAGAAAATAATCCAATGGTGTCAAATCACACGACCTTGGTGGCCAATTGACAGGTCCATTCCGCGAAATTATGCGCTCATCGAATGTTTCCTTCAATAAATCGATTGTGACGTGCGCTGTGTGGCATGTAGCGCCGTCTTGTTGGAACCACAACTCATCCACATTCATGCCATCCAATTCGGGAACAAAATAGTCGGTTATCATGGCTCTATACCGGTCTCCATTAACGGTAGCTGCCTCTCCAGCATTATTGCGGAAGAAGTATGGCCCAATGACTCCACCAGCCCATAGAGCACACCAAACAGTCAGTTTTTGTGGATGTAATGGCGTTTCAAGGGTCTCATGTGGATTCTCTTCACTCCAAATGCGGCAATTTTGCTTGTTGACGTAGCCATTCAACCAAAAATGAGCCTCATCACTGAACAAAATTTTGCGATGAAAATCAGCATCGAAATCAATCTCATTTTCCGCCCATACACCAAAATCACGACGCATTGCATGGTCTCGCGGCTTTAATTCTTGCACAAGCTGGATCTTGTAAGGTCGCAAGCCAAGATCTTTGCGCAAAATCTTCCATAAAGTTGATGGACAAAGCTCCAATTGCTGTGCACGGTGGCGAATCGATTCATTCGGGTCCTCTTCAACACTTTGCTCTACAGCGGCAATTGTTTCTTCGGTGCGCACTGTTCGACGTCTCTGCGGATGCGTATTATCAAACGATCCATGGTTAACCGAATTAATTGCTCTGATGGACGATTATGTCGACCATAAAATGGACGGAGCTCACGGTACACTTCGCGAACTGAACCATTATTTTCGAAATAAATTTGCACGATTTCCAAGCGTTGTTCTTTTGTCAACCTGTTCATGATGAAATGGCAAACCAAACTGAACATAAATGACTTTAGAGTTGCCAGATTTGACCACAAAATGCCAGTTTTATCTCTATTCGAAAAACAAACCTGTAAAAAAAACACCCTGTATCTATCTATACCGAACTGGAGCTTTATATGACCGGGGGCTTTCCAAAAGCTATATACAGACTGTGTCGAGCCCAGCGAACTCCTGAACTTATCGTGAAAGTTCAAGAGCAAAAAAAAAACACAAAATATGTGGGCGTAGCACCGCCCACTTTTGAAAAATGATGTAGATATTGACTAAGTAACACATACAAGGTGGCGCAAAAGTAAGCTTCCGATGTTCAGCATATCGGTTGTGGCACGTGCAGTGTGTGCTGTTGCACCGTCTTGTTGGAACCACATGTTTTCCAATCCCAATTCATCAAGTTGCGGCAAAAAGAACTCGTTGATCATTGCTCTGTAGCGCTCACCATTCACAGTAACCGTTTGGCCCCGACCGATTATTGGTCAAATAAATAGTCAGCAATATTCCGCGTTCTGGAGCAGTGTAGCGTAACATTGTTTATTAACGTGTATTTCGCATGTGTTTACTACACAAATGTCAAAACAGAACTGACTTTAGGGGCCAATCGCAAAATTTATAGCATTTTCTGATAGGAGGATTACTTTTGCGCCACCTTGTATATCCAAATTTCATTTATTTAGACCAAAAAAGTTCGGAATTATGACGAGTTGAAACTTCATATAGCCTGGGGGCGTGGCTGCGCCTACTTTTCCAATACTATATATTGTCTATGCTGTACCCAGTGAACCCAAGTGTATATTGTGAAAATTTCAGAAAGCTCGGTTGAGTTCTTTGGCGCCTATGAAAGACACCCTTTTTATATCTATTTTTGTTACGCACACAAGGTATAAACGATTCGAGATATATATTTATTAATGTATATCAAAACCTTCAGGATGAAAAGTAAAATATCCGTGCAAGTAGTTAACACCCCACTGCAAAAGCGAAGTTGTATATCTTTTTTGATATTCATTCCTTTCATTAAATGTTTGTACGTATACTGAAATGATCAGGAGGATGAGCTGAGTCGATGTAGCCATCCGTCTTTCGATACGTCTGTCTATCTGTTCGTCGGACTATTTGAACGCAAATACGAACTGAAAGTATTAAAATAGACCTGCGTTAATTGGGATGACATAATAGATCACTACTAGGTATATAATGTTCGGTTCCACCCGAACTTAGACTTTGTTACTTGTTTTTTTTTCGTATAATGCAATGCCACCGAACCTAAGCGATGATGAACATTGCAAGATCCAAGCTAAACCTAAAGTTTGTTGAAAAACGAATTCTTCGATTTTCTCAATTTGTAAATAGAGCGACTTGCGCCTCCTACTTGGTATATTTCTTTTTTTTTTTTTTTGACTTTTTATAATAAGTAATGGATACTCTGAATATCAGCTAAATCCATAGATGCGATTTTAAGATTTCACTACCCGATCTGAATGCCAGCTAGCGGGATTTTTTAAGAAAATAATTCTTTTAATGGTAGTAATTACTGCTTCGAATTGCAGCCAGTTTTGACCATCAATTCGATTTTTGCAAATAGACCGAGCCGCGTGCCACCTTCGAAACACGTCATCAATCTGACCCAGTACGCGCCTACTAGAGAACATTTAAAATGTCAATCGTCATAAACCTTGGTGGCAGATTTTAAAGATTAAATTCTTAAAGGGATCTTCCCAAATAAAACCAACTTTTTTGTTCAATGTATTTTTTAATATTTTTTAAAACTAAATCAATAGCTGTCATACGGTCGTCGTGATCCTGAACCAGATAAACAATTTTACATTTAAATACAACAACAACGATTTGAGCCAAAAAACTCTACATAGATATCTGGTTCAATTTGTGAGCAAGATAATTTTGTTTGTTTCTTATCTTTAGTATGGATTTCGTGCTAAACGAATTAATATATTATGAAGTTGTTTCGTTCCCATGAACATGAAATATATTAATGAATTCTTTTTTGTATATTATTAACTGGAATATATATACAAGGTGGCGCAGAAGTAATCCTCCTATCAGAAAATGCTATAAATTTTGCGATTGGCCCCTAAAGTCAGTTCTGTTTTGACATTTGTGTAGTAAACACATGCGAAATACACGTTAATAAACAATGTTACGCTACGCTGCTCCAGAACGCGGAATATTGCTGACTATTTATTTGACCAATAATCGGTCGGGGCCAAACAGTTACTGTGAATGGTGAGCGCTACAGAGCAATGATCAACGAGTTCTTTTTGCCGCAACTTGATGAATTGGGATTGGAAAACATGTGGTTCCAACAAGACGGTGCAACAGAACACACTGCACGTGCCACAACCGATATGCTGAACATCGGAAGCTTACTTTTGCGCCACCTTGTATATATATATATTATAATTTTACCATCGTATCTTTAAAACAAGTTCTATGAATTCCATTACTAAACAAAATTATTTAGGGTATTTTTTTTAAATATTGTGGATACCCAGGATCTGCCCGAAATGAGAAACAAGCGCGCTAACATCTCCTTCTGAAGTCTGCTAATGAACCAAAGTGTTCCCGTGGGAATTGAGAGGAATACAGAGCTATATAACCCTACCGTATGTCGGCTAATGTTGCCAACAAAAAGTTCCAACAAAACTCATGTATCACTTCACTTACCTAATTTGCTGCAAAGCCTTAAATTTTCTTCTTCTTATACACAAACAGTCTCGAGTCCAACTTTATAATAACATTTCATGCTAATTATCTCACTGTGTAAACATATTTGAAATGTATTGCCAAAGCAGCTGTCATCGAGTACAATGGAACTCGGTCTCGGCAGTTGCGCTCATCCAACAAATGAACATACACGCAACCCACAGCAGCCACGGAATCATCGCATATTTTGTTCCTTTTAGGCTTCTGCATACGATTTGGTTCTTTCCTTCGTTTATTCGCTTATCGCTAATTTTCGATTTCATGGCATTTACGAGTAACATTGACCAACTGTTGTTAAATAATCCGCTGAGGGTTGCTAATATCCACAACCAACAACAATTGGTTTAATGTTTATATTCGTTATTTTTATTCTTTTCCGTTTAACTGGAATTCATTTTAGTTGCTTTAACTTTGCTTTTAATCTTTTGGTTTTTGGGTTTCTACTCGCGCACTGACATCCTTTAAATCCCCGCTCATTGCAATAGTTGATGTTTGTGTTGATTTTGCTTATCGCTGATTTTGAACAACACCAAAAGCAACTGTCGATTTTTTCAATCTCGACAATAAAATTACATGCAAATCCAATTAAGTTGTTAACTCCTTTTTTTGGCCGCAATCTTTCAGTTCGACTGCTGTGGTGGAAGTGTGTAAAGGGTTTCAGCGTTGCAGCGTCTGATGCTTGAAGCTGTCGATTTTTGCGCTGATTGAGTTGTAGATTCTGAATTTGTTTGCATTTTTATTTCACTTTTTTGAATTTTATTTCAGTTTAGAAGGAGAAGAAAGTGTTTAGAGGAGGAGAGAGGTGGTAGGTTCTCTAAATAGACTCATGGTAAAGGCGATTCGGTGGATACCAAGGGCTGTGGAAATGCCTTGGTGCTTTAGAAGCTCTTATTTTAATGGACCCTTCACTACTGCTAGGAGTCTGCACCCCTATTGAAGTGCACACACAGGTTGAAGGTTGTCCAAATGTACATCTCTCTATTCCCTTCCAGAGAAAATGGTGATTTTATAACTTTTTAACAAGACCAACTCAAATGTAATGGAACTCAAGGGGTTGTCAAGTGAAATACATATCGTGATAGCTACACAGGTTCTCCAAGCTAAGGGGCTCATCTAGACGAGCTTATAAATCTAAAACGTACACTTAATTAGCATTCTCGGCTCTGGCAACACCAATTTTCTTGCGGAAAGTGTGGTGGCTGCGGCATATCACACAACAGTGGGGCTAGTGACTGGGAACCTATAGAAAGCAAAACGAGACTTAGGGGGGATTTGCCCTCTATACTCTACTATATGGCTCCGAACTATAGGCAGACACTCAAGATAAAGAACCATTGTAAAATCATGACATCGATGGAGCAAACAACAGCTCTGAGAGTAGGCTTCGGTTATCGAAAACTGATCACAGATGTTAAGAAATGAAGCTACGTTACTCAGACGCTCCTCTGCACACGGGCACTTCAAAAATTACTTATGGAGACTAGCCTGGATCCACATTCTTCAAATGCTCAAAATGGAGCCGGGAGCGACAAGCATCCGAATGAAGTGTCGGGCAAGTCACAACCGATAAAGTCAAAGAGATGCAATGCGGCAACTTTGTAGAAACCACACTCAGAGCAAACAATGGGGGATCAAAATATGGAAAGCTTCAACAAAACGAAAGTGGTCCCAGGGTGGGCGACGCTTCCAAAATTTGCGAAAGTTTTTCAGTCCATGGACAGATAGTTTGTGCGAAGGCATCATCCATGGTGCATTAGGCGTTTTTCCATCTCTACCCGCATAAAAAAAACCATTTAGGCAGAAGTGCCATAATACCAAGAAAAATTGGGAAATAATCCCAAGCCAAGAGAACTGTTAATAACGCGATCCACAGTTTTTCTGCATACAATATCCTTCCGTATGGGCGGTATTCGGGCCCTTAACTGTCACTTGAGTTCGTATCCCAGTGTCCGAGCGAAGATGCTGAACAATTTTTAGTTGAAATTACAAGCACAACTTTTATGCAGAAAAGTGGGTGGCGCAACGCCTACATCCCCATACTCCACAAAATGTTTTTTGGCGTCGAGTTTTGCTTAATAAACTTATTATGTGTGCAAGATCTTATTGATAAAGCATGCATCTTCTTCTTTAAATGGTCATCTAACCGCCTGGGCGATTTTGACCGTCCAACATAGCTCGCCAGTCGTTTCTTCGTTGCGCCAACTGGCGCCAATTGGAAACACCGCGGGATCGCAAATCGGTCTCCACTTGGTCCTTCCATCGGAGTGGTGGTCTCCCTCTTCCTCTGCTTCCACCGGCGGGTGCCGATAAGAATACCTTCTGGGCTGGAGCATCTTCGCTCGTGTTATTTTCGTTCGTCGAGAGAGGACTTTACTTTTCAATTGCCTACTCAGTCCGAAGTAGCATTTGTTTGCAAGAGTGATTCTTCGTCGGATTTCTAGGCTAACATTATTGTTGGTATTAATGCTGGTTCCCAGGTAAACGAAGTCCTTTACTATTTCGAAATTATTGCTGCCAACAGTGGCTTGGTTGCCAAGGCGCGAATGCGCTGACTCTTTGCATGATGACAGAAGGTACTTCGTTTTGCCCTCGTTCACCACCAATCCCATTTTCTCCGCTTCTTTTTCTAATTTGGAGTAAGCAGAAGTTACGGCGCGGTTGTTAAGGCCAATGATATCAATATCGTCAGCATATGCCAACAGTTGGACGCTTTTATAAAATATTGTTCCAGCGCGGTTAAGTTCTGCAGCTTGTATTATTTTCTCCAGCATTAAATTAAAGAAATCGCACGATAGGGGGTCACCCTGTCTGAAACCTCGTTTAGTTTCGAACGGCTCGGAGAGGTACTTCCCAATTCTGACCGAGCTGGCGGTGTTGCTCAAGGTCATTTTGCATAGCCGTATAAGTTTTGCGGGGAAACCAAATTCAGACATAGCGGCATATAGGCAGCTCCTTTTCGTGCTATCGAAAGCGGCTTTAAAATCAACAAAGAGATGATGCGTGTCGATTCTTTTTTCACGGGTTTTTTCCAAGATTTGGCGTATTGTAAAAAAAAAAGCATGCATAGTTATATAAATATCGCGTTTTTCATTTTACAAACAAATTTTTCAGAACTATGTCAAAAAACTGGGCGTGGCCCTCAACCGATTTGGCCCGTTTTTAGAATAAAAGAAGAAGGGGCGAGGTCACGCCCATTTTCGAAAATTTATATTTTTCGAATTTCTTTGTTCATGGACACTTTGAAAGTGAGATGGGAATGATATAAATCTATTTTACGAAAAGTGTTTGCCTATTAAATATATCTAGGATCGTTTTCAAAATCTTTTGTATAAAAGTAGGCATGGACCTTAACCGATTTCGCCCATTTTTCCCCGAAACATTTCTTGTATTCATGAAAATCTCTGTGCTAAGTGTCGTTTCGATATTTTAAACAGTTTTTGATTTATGATTAATAATATTTTGAAATTTACTTAATCAAAAGAGGGCGGTACCACGCCCATTTCCAAAAATTTCTTGAAAAATTTATTTTTTGCCTTAACATTAATGTACCTACACACCTAATTTAATCCTTATAAGTTGTATTATGTAATGAATAATCACTTTTTTTGTATTTTCAAAAATATTCTATGTATAAAAAGTGGGCGTGGCTATCATCCGATTTCGCCCATTTTAAACAGCGCTCGCAGATGAGTGTCAAGAAACCTTTATACGAAATTTCTTTAAGATATCTCTAAATTTACTCAAGTTATCGGGTTAACAGCCGGACGGACGGACGGACATGGCTTAATCAATTTCTTTTTTCCTCCTGAACATTTTGATCTATATAAGTCAATATCTACCGTTACGCGACTAAAGTTAATATACCTTGTGTGCGTAGCACTACTAGGTATAAAAAGTTGGATTGTGAGACTGCAGGGTATTATGCCACTTTTGATTATGTCATGGCACCTAATGTAAGTTGCAAGCTGTAGTATTTTGCGACTTTCCGTTTAGCTCCATGTTCTTAAAACATTGCCCCTTTGAAATATAGAGCATGGCTTTTGCAAAATGAAGCAGGATGTGTGAAGGTAACAAGCTCCACCTGTTGCTGAAGAAGAATGCTAACTGCCTAGGGAGACAAGAGTCATGCTGGCCCATTGGATATTGTAACAGATTAAACTCTTACCTATCTACAATGAACCCTGACATGCCAAATGTATGCCCAGCATGTGACGTGTCTCCCTAAAATGCTAACCATCTATTCATCAGCTCAACCGAGCCGACTCTTCTAACACCAATGTGACTCTGGTCCAACACTATTGAAGCCGCGAAGTTTTTCGGACTTCCGTTAGAAGAGCTTGATGAAAATGCTAGGTAAAGAGATTGACGACTAGGCAGGGCGAGGCATCACTAGCACAACAACAACAACAAGGCAATAAGCACTTTGTCCGCAGCTATAAAGCAGAGTTTAGAAGTAAGCATGCAGCCGTTCACTAGAAGTAACTAATACGCCACATAAAGAATAGGCTGATTCGGCGTGCTTCCATGTAGCCGTATGGCTGAGCTTAAGTGTGTCGCCTTACTTTCGCAATTCCACAACGTTCCACTTAAACTAATTTAATTACAATACTTTTTCCCTTTACTAAATCAAAAAAATTATTATCTACGCCCTATTTTGCCGATAACTGCTTTGCAAAAGATTAAAATCACTCAATACACATTATTTACTCATGTAAATGCAACAAAAATGGGCGTGGCATGTACTTAAACAGCAGTAAAACGTAAAGCGCCACCACCTCTAGAAACACAAAAATTATTATCTTTATTACAACAAGCAAGTACAAAGTGCGCGCTCAATAAGAAAGCATCTATTTTATTTTAGAATTGACCTGAAAACCAATCCAGCAAAATTACCACTTCAAAAATTATATAAATAGTTATGCGGTAGCTCAGGCTAAGCTTGCCAATATACAAAATATTTTCACTATGCAATCGTACTTTAATATCAGTTATTACAGCTATAAAGTATGTATTAAACGAGGCGGCGTGCATGAGGGCTCAACGCCGAAAACATAACTTGCGCGAAAAGTGGGTAAACTAAAATATTATAAAACAAGTAAGGAAATGGATATCTTCGACTGTGCCGAAGACTTTATACCTTTCGTGAATGCGCATCACGGTTTTAAGTGTCCGATCCTTACTCACACTTAGTAAAAACTCTGCAAAACTGATCATTTAAAGATACATAGCCCAAACCCCATTTATCGAAACTATCGATTGTATGGGAGCTATGCGTTGTATTGCTCCGATCTTGCTGATTCCGACAAATGATTAATCTCATGCAAAATGGCGGCTCCTAGTTTATGTATAAATAGACAGACGGACAGACGGACATGGCTAAATCGACTCAGCTCATCGCCCTGATCATTTCGGTATACTATCTCTCGGTGGGTCTATCTCTTCTTCTTCTCATACTTACAAACATCGGACCAAATTTATAATACCATTTCATGTTCATGAAAGGTATAAAATATAAAATAATAAACACAAAAATAGTTCATACTCACCCTGGCAACGTAGCGCGCGCGGGTGCTTTGGTAATGCATGCAACGCGTTGGTGATGGAGCTGTGTCGGGCGAAAGCAAAGCTGGCGGCATGTGCAAGGAGCGCACTGAGTTCAGTTGCATGTAGTTGGGCTGGTCCAACTGCTGTTTGCTTGCACGTTGCTTCAGTGTATACAGGCTAAGAATTTATTGCAATTTAAACTGTGATTTTCGCGCTTTAATTATTTGCGCTACATATAACACACATGCGCAACGCGGTGCAAAAGTGAATGGCAGCAGCAACATTGAAGCAGTAAAGTTACGAAATGGCAATGTAAAGATATCACTTCAAGTTGCACACATGCACCTTAATAGTTTTATACAAGCTCGCTTTTACACAACATAAGAGTGCGCCATAGTTAAAAGGTGAGCGCGCGCAACAGTAGGCGCATAATGCAACGCCCGACGCCCCTAAAGGTTAAATTTATATGTGATAACTATTAAAAGAATTATCAACATCACTATGCACCTAAACACATACACACGCGCACATAAATATACTTCAGTATATCAGCAAATAACAAAGTGCAACAAAGCGCAAAAACCTAAGAAAAACGATGTCAGCGCCGTAGGGCACACGGGCAATCGACACCGAACGCAATAGTGCAACGGCGCGCCGCGCTATATCGATGAGTTGGTAGTAAGAGCAAGCGCCGATTGCACTAAAAGATGACGGCAATGGAGAATGATGGCGCGAATGCAACTTTCGAAAGGAAGCGATGATGTTGTTTTAGTAGAGAGGTAGACAAGCGCGCGCGCTACAGATTACATGCAATATAGAGCTAAGAGCAAGTAGGCCTGGTTTCGGCCGGTCAAGCAAGTGAGGTAAGCGTTGGATGTGTGCACGCCGGCAGTTATGTTTCTTTATTAGTTTTTGTTTTTGTTGTTGTTGTATTTATCATTTTTAAAAGGAAACTGCAACTGTGCGATTTTGTGTTGTCAGCAAAATCAGAAGCATCTACAGTGGCTACAATGTTATGCAGTAAGCAGCAAATGAGTAGCCGAGTGGCGGAATGGAAATGTGAATAGCGCGTTTAATCAATTGCTTGGCATCGCGCACATTAATTTATTATCTTTTTGGCACTCATCACTTGGGGGCATTCAGTTGAATGTGCATATATGTAATAGTATTGTTGCGTTGAGACGATGCGCGCAGGGAAGCGTGTGACGCGCGTACAGTGTGTGCATCTGTAGTGAGCTAAGAAGCTCGTAAGGCTTTAAGAAAGCAATGTGAACACACTTTTTATTGATCGCTTCTTGAATTACAGTTGAAATAGTACTCAACGCAAATATAACTTCTTTAAATTTATTTAATTTGTATAGTCCTTTTTCTCTCTTGAGTAATCACTTAAGGATCAGGCGCGCGGTGTCGTGCACAAGCTCTCTCACACAAACTCATAAACACAAACTTTACTACGCGCCTAGCTCAATTGTAACTGTAACTGCACACGATTTAGCTCAATTGTAACTGTTGTTTTAACAGGTTCACTAAAATAAAGTCTCTCCAGAGTTTCCGTTTCACACTAATTCGTATTCGCCAACAATACCACATACGCGCGCGCGCTTTATATATATTCTGATGGTCCGCGTCGCGTTCAATTCGCTTTGAGTTCAATTTTTGCACTATTCTTGTGTTGCCCAGTTTCCTTAGGCCTAAGTCGGGATTTTGTATGCAGTACGCCATGCCAAGACACAAATGTGCAAACACTCACAAAGGTACAAAAAAGCTCAACAGCCGGCCAAACAAGCTACTGCCGCTGCCATTACTACCACCCGCCGTCTTCCAACCCATTTTCTCAAGCTGCAATGTTACTTTCAATATTGTTGTTCATGTCCATTCCTCTTCGTGTGTATGTGTGCTTGTGTGGCGTGTAACAGCTAGTCAGTCGTCCAGTCGTTATGGCCATTAGTCGCTAAGTCAAAATGATTGCATGCAATTCAGATTATTTGCTGGAGCGGCACGCTGTGGTAGCCTTTTGCGCCAGCCAATATCCCTCCAGTGAGTAAGTCAGTCAGTCGGTTATTCACTAGGCTGGTTAGAAAGATAAATTGAATGTGTGCAAGTATCACTGTTGGATGGTATACGTCGTTTGATCGGCAGCAAGGTGTGCGGAGCTGACAAACCTCCAACAGACATGCGTTCTTGAGTTTGGCAAGTTTTTGTATATCTAAAGGGTGTTTTTTTTAGGGGTATAGAACTTCGAATTGAAATAAAACACAAGAAAATCGTTTTAAGGTCCATCAATTTGGCTTTATTGGAAGGATAATTTTATGCCATTAATGTTTAAATATGATTTCGGGCATGTGGCCGCCGCGGCTGGCTCGAATAAAGCCAATTCTACAGGTCCAATTTTCAACCACTTTTTCGAGCATATGGGGCCGTATGTCGGCAATAACGCCACGAATGTTGGCTTCCAATTCCCCTAACGTTTCTGGTTTGTTGGTGTAGACGAGCGACTTCACATATCCCCAAAGAAAATAATCCAATGGTGTCAAATCACACGACCTTGGTGGCCAATTGACAGGTCCATTCCGCGAAATTATGCGCTCATCGAATGTTTCCTTCAATAAATCGATTGTGACGTGCGCTGTGTGGCATGTAGCGCCGTCTTGTTGGAACCACAACTCATCCACATTCATGCCATCCAATTCGGGAACAAAATAGTCGGTTATCATGGCTCTATACCGGTCTCCATTAACGGTAGCTGCCTCTCCAGCATTATTGCGGAAGAAGTATGGCCCAATGACTCCACCAGCCCATAGAGCACACCAAACAGTCAGTTTTTGTGGATGTAATGGCGTTTCAAGGGTCTCATGTGGATTCTCTTCACTCCAAATGCGGCAATTTTGCTTGTTGACGTAGCCATTCAACCAAAAATGAGCCTCATCACTGAACAAAATTTTGCGATGAAAATCAGCATCGAAATCAATCTCATTTTCGGCCCATACACCAAAATCACGACGCATTGCATGGTCTCGCGGCTTTAATTCTTGCACAAGCTGGATCTTGTAAGGTCGCAAGCCAAGATCTTTGCGCAAAATCTTCCATAAAGTTGATGGACAAAGCTCCAATTGCTGTGCACGGTGGCGAATCGATTCATTCGGGTCCTCTTCAACACTTTGCTCTACAGCGGCAATTGTTTTTTCGGTGCGCACTGTTCGACGTCTCTGCGGATGCGTATTATCACATAGAGTAAACGTAGTGCGAAAACGATCCATGGTTAACCGAATTAATTGCTCTGATGGACGATTATGTCGACCATAAAATGGACGGAGCTCACGGTAAACTTCGCGAACTAAACCATTATTTTCGAAATAAATTTGCACGATTTGCAAGCGTTGTTCTTTTGTCAACCTGTTCATGATGAAATGGCAAACCAAACTGAACATAAATGACATTAGAGTTGCCAGATTTGACCACAAAATGCCAGTTTTATCTCTATTCGAAAAACAAACCTGTAAAAAAAACACCCGTTATGTGTTCGCCTATGCCCGACTCTGCCATTGGAATGCCAAGTTAGAATGCGAAATGGCCAAACATAAAGAAAACTTAAATAAGAATATATTGTTGCAGTCCGATCAAAAGCAAAAAGATGCTGACTGGCTGTGGAAAGAGGAAGGAAAGAAAAGAAAAAATATTAAGGGAGTTGCCACCTGTGGGAAACAGTAAAACGTGCTTAAATCAGCAAGTTCAAGTGGGGGCCATAAAAAGTAAAAAGTCAAAAATGGTCTACGATTTCGAATTTAATATCTCTACTGAAGCTCAAACACCTGACGCATAGTTAAAGGATTGGTACTAAAAGCGCAGAAACTACGTTCCTTCGCTGAGACAGTGAATGATTTGTCTACCATAAGAGCACTAATCAGATACAATTAAGATAGATAATTGAAAGACGCTCTATGCATTTTGCTAAACAGCTTGTTGGTAAATTCGCAGATCAAACCTCAGACCCAGTCATGCTCAAAGGTACCTCTGTAGTATCCACAAACACTTTGGGACATTATGTAGAGAAACTTATGATCGGTGGAAACCTAAGATTGGTAGAAATGTTAACCAGTAGCGCTGAGTACTCACCGGGGGCTTAAGCGGCAAACTGTCAGCGGCATGTGTCGTGCCACGATTGACGAACCTACCAGGGTGGGGAGCCAATGGTGAAAGCCACCATTCCAACATAAAAAACCTTTCTTTGTACCAGTCAGAGTATCTATACAAAATTTCTATTGCGGAAAGAAATACGATGTTACAAATCCGGAAAGTGAATACTAGCATGGAGGACCGCCTAGCAACAGTGACTAAATAAGTGACTTGCCTGACCACTGTAGGCCGCCACAGAAAGCTGTAGAAATACTGAAAACAGAAAATATAATTTCCAGTGATGTCTTCATCTTTTTATATAGCACTGCAGTTTTTAAGACGCAGGGAGCTATCACATGTAACTTCAGAACTGGGGAGGACTCCTCTCAACCAGATGGCTCAGCAACCATTGATTTGGTTGCTAAAAGGTACTTGGACACTGTCGTCTACCACGATCTGGCTAGAATGCGCACATTAGCTCCGCTTTCACAGTCTTTGAAAGTTTTAGATATGCCGCTTGTGACCAGCAAACTCTTAATGAGATATACCTTCCTCTAACAAACATGTGATAGATGGAAAAATATCAGCACCTGCAATAACACTAAACTCTTGCTGCCAGAGATTTTCACGAGAAGATCGGAATACTTGTTTACACTCAACAGGAGGAGATTCTCGTTCCGTAAGGGCCTTTTCACAGGACATTTATATATAGATAAAGACGCTGAAAGGCTTGGTTGGTACTCTCTTCAATGACTTTTGCAGAAGCTGTAGAGACGAAAATGACCTTGAGACAGTGAAGCATCTTCTTTGTGAATGCCCTGCACTGTGGAGTAAAATACTGAATACTGAAAAGACACATGGATGCATCTACAACAAAGCCAAAGAATATACTATGCTTTGTGGAATCCACATGATAGTTTTCGTAGGGGCTCCTTCGATCTAAGTGGTATCAAAAAGTGATCCTTCGGGTCTAAGTGTGCTGGTGTGAAATCTAGGCAGCCACTGCGACTTAACCTAACCTATTCATCTTATCGGAAACCTCAGTCGGCTGGGATCAGTTCGGAGTAGTGTTTCCCTGTTTTGTATAGTCGTTTAAATTTTGCAGGGAAGCCAAATTTAGACAAGGAAGCATGAAGACAACTGTTTTCAACCTATCAAAACATGATTTTAAATTGACTGAGTGGCAATGGGTATCAATTGGCTCTTTATGGGTCTACTCCAAGATGTCGTCTATCGTTAAGATCTGGTCGACATTAGACTTACCAGATCTACAGCGGTACTAATAAGGTCCAATCAGCTTGCCGGCGATGGACTTCAGTATTTCGAACAAAACCCTTTATTAAAACTTGCGCGCGATATTAAGCATACGTCGTGGACATATAGGATTTATTTGCTCATTGTTATTTAGTAATGAAAACATGTATTCCCTCTTTTACATTATGGTATATTAGGGTATTATTGCAATTACCCAGTATATCCAGGTCGTCGCACTCACATCTTTCAACCATACGTTTCGATTTTCTACTTAAGTCTCGCTAAGCGCCAGTGAACATCTTGCTCCTGTAAGCACCATCTTCCTTGTCCTAGGCAGCGCGGCATTCCTCATTGTTACAGTAGTGTTCGAGAGGAAACGAAGCTTGTGTGTATTTTATTTAGAAAATATTTCACTTGGTTTTGCTACAGACTATGTACGCTATCTGAAGTTTTATGACATATTTGACATGCGATGAGCTGCTTTGCAAGTATACTCGTAACTGGGCAATTACACTGTCCGATATTGAGGCACAAATAGCTGACGACGTCTCAGATATGAAAACTTCGATTGCTTTGAGTGTATAGCTTTGTCTGCATATTTTTTTAAGCTAGCCTAGCTGAACATAAGCAGGGAGGAAATTAGAGAGCAATTTGTGTTTTATTGCGTTTCTCTAAGTACAAACGCTGGATTGGCAAACAGTTTGGCAATGCATAGACTTAATCATAAATTTCATGCTTCAATTGAACATATTTGTTATTGACATTTCATTTTAAAAATACCCCCATGTCCTTGTGGAGCACGGTCGTGCTTTTTTAACATTCGAAATAGTGAAATTGGCGAAGCAGACTGGCTGTTTTGCTCTCACAAAAATTTGGATATTAATCAAATGTGAATACATACAGTGTAGAGTTTGCCTTAGGCAACACATCGATATGGCAACGTCTTTTTCACACCCGAGTTGGCAAGTGCACTACTAATACAAACAAACTTGGCACTCGCTTCAAACGCGCAACTTCAGTACGACCATAAAAGACTTAGCGGCATTACTAATGTTGGCAAGGTTTTCAAGTTCATTGCAACACTTGCCGCTACGTTCTTACCATGGGCTAGCATTCTAAAACACACACTTACACCCCCCATGCCTCAAAATACTTCATGAATCTAGTATCATTTACCCATACTACACTCCCAATTCTAAAAACCCGGCTTTACTTGGCTCTTGGAAAGCATTAAAAAAACTATCGTTTGGTAGTCAGCTTTGTTTTTGCTGCATCTTGTTCTTACTCAACTTACATATACTAGTTTTAGGCCCCATCCTCATGTGCAAGTCTCATGCAACAATCGGTTTACTCGCTTACTTTGTGTTGCCTCCTTCCTTGCTGCGTCCGACGTAAACTTACTTTGTC
Source organism: Merzomyia westermanni (assembly GCA_949987695.1). Lineage (NCBI taxonomy): Eukaryota > Metazoa > Arthropoda > Insecta > Diptera > Tephritidae > Merzomyia > Merzomyia westermanni. The sequence goes on from OX465293.1 coordinate 79,760,823, forward strand.
GAGCGTGCTTAGTTAATAGTATTTTATTGCTTTTATTTCTTGTTTGTGCATTTCTATTTTGACTCTTTTTCTATCGTTTTTCTTCTAGTAAAATTTTTTTTTATTGGTTTTGTTGTTGTTTTGGTGGGCCTCTCAATTTTATCAGATCAACGTTGAATTGTAGTTTTCATGTAATTTCCTTGCCTTGTTATTATAGTTGAGTGCTCGGTTGCATTGCTAATGTCTATTCGCAGTTGTTGTTGTTTTTATTGTTATTGTAACTAGCTTTTCGTTTGTTGTTCCTGTTGTTTTAGTCAATGTTGGCGTTTATTTACTTGCAAATAAGTAAGTTTGTTAAAGCATTGCCTTGATTTAAATGTTTTTACAGTTTTTGTTGTTGTAGTTCTATGCACTTTAATACATAAGCACATACATACAGTGTGTCAAACAAATAATCGTATAGTGTTATTTATTAAGCTATTGCCAAATTTTTCTCAAGAGGCGCATTAGATTCAAGCGAAGTACCGTTGTAAGATCAAGTGACGGGGTGATTCCTCCTATTACTCCGCAAGTGTCTGCTCGATAGAGCTTTGTTCGCCATTTTTCAACGTTACCGTAAAATTTTGTTTACTCTCTATATATTTAACAGTGAAGAGCCACCTAATTGGCAACACTTAAGTCGGATAGATTAAAATATTGCAACGGTTTATCCAAAAGGTACAAGTCTTTTTCAAGAGGATTAGCAAAAAAAAAGTTGTATAATTGGATTAGGTGGTAACTTTAGTTGCTAACATGTATCGGAATATCTCAACCATTTCGAAGATCGTAGTGGATATAATAATATCTCGTTTAAAGTTAAAACTTATTTAAAAACAAACTTCTGTCTGAGTGACTCCTTCTATGGGCAAAAAATGTTTCCTACCTTCATTGTTGTCGTAGCAGCAGTACTTCGACGAGCTTAATCGACGCATCTATTCATTGAATGGAACGTGATGAAGAGTCCTTTGCCGGATATCAATCCGGTACTCTCCCGTACTGGCATCTTGTGGTACTAGCATGACGGCAGTGGGAACCATTTTTTTGACCCGGGAGTTTGATCTGGATTTTTGTCGCCTCTTACGACGACCATACCAGCCTCGGTACCCGTATGGGGTTCTACCTGCCTTCTAAGAAGTCGGGCTCAGTGTTATATTATCTGTTTTGAAAACCGTCGGTTGGGAGGTTACAAATGGAGAAATTTTGATGTTTGTGTTACTTTTTATAGCCATATGATCAAGGTGTCTATGTAAAATTAAAACGAAAAAGTTGACAGAAATTCCCTGACTTTCTTCTGACGCACATTCAGCAAGTTCAATGATTATTTATCTATCAATTGGCTACAGATATAGTACAGTAGACAGGAATTGACTGCTGAATCCGAATCTGCAAAAAAGTGATATATATATATTTTTTTATTTTTTATTTTTATTTTATTTTTTTTTTTTGGGGTTAGTCGAAATAAGTTATGTTTTAAGTCCAACCTGAAGAAAATTAAAAAGTAAAGCAGGAAATTAAAAGCTTTGGAATTTACAAATAAACCTACCTAAAACGATGAATGATTTTAAATCTAAACCCAAATTTTTAACCGAACAAATATTGGAGTCACTGTACATACATACTTAGTTACAGCGTAGCCATTAAATTAACAATTTTGTTGTACACTAATTTAAAAAAGTGTTAAAGTTACGGAAAATAGTTTGTCGTTCCATGTAGCTCCGATATTGAGATAGTCCGATTTAGTGCCTGAAGTTATTAGCGTTACTAGGTAAAGGAGTAGGTACATACTTGTCATACCCAGTACATAGCTACTCGTACATTTTGAACAGTTGTTTTTTGATTAAGTGATAATTGTAGAAGATTTAATGCTCCAGTTAAGCAAAATTCATTTACGGGAAATAGTCGCCTAGAGAAAGTACGGAAAAACGACCTAAGATGATTAACAGGTTTGATAGAGGCGATTAGAATGAGATTTAATGAATTTTCTGTAAGATTCGATTACTTTTTTATTAGCTAGAAATTATGGGTTGCAGATATTTCGTTCCTTCCAAAACATCAAATGAAGGCTGCTGGATATTCTCCTTGCAGTTATTTGTCTCCAAATTTGATCGTTTGATCTTGTACGCAAGTCCCTGAGCTGAGTTGCTGCCAAAATAAACAATGTGTTATTAAAAGTTACTACAAGAGTAGAGTTTTTATGAGATAAGTAGGCATGCATTGATCCTTATAAAGAAAGATATGGGTATATTGTGGTCTCTCGGGAAGACCTGATGCATTGAATTGATCTTGGGGTTTATTCAAATTCAGTCTAGACAATCTTATAGCTTAAACACTTGCCGATCTAAGCTAAGCCCGCAAATGCTCCAACTGAAGTATGGGTCTTTACTAATCAAAAATAAATATTTTCTAAACTCCTCTTAAGAATTTACAATTCTTTGATTGGCCGTGGTGGCTGGGCTTGGAGCAGTGCTATTACTCCAGCACAACAATCTCTAGTTCAGATCAAAATTTTTTTCTGGCTAATGAAGCTGGGTAACAAAATATATTTATTCTGATGCACTATGGGCTACGAGAACTGCACCAGTTTGCAATACAAATGGCAGAATGCAATTAAAAGAAAAGCTCAGAAACCAAAACTATAGCGGAATTATAGTCTACCGTTAGTTTGAAAGAATAAGATTTTTTTTTTTTTTCAATAGGTAGTGCGGTTGCCCCTTAATGTTATTCCCTAATATTAGACTCGAGTTCACGTCATGAGTTTTCCGACTTTGTTGTTAGTTTCTTACTAACATGTTGTGATCATTTCTTTCGTTTACTTAATTTGCATTGCACGCTATTGTAATTCGCAACCAACCTATGGTATCGTTTATGTTTGCAATCCCAAATCGGCGTTTCTCGCAGGGAAAATTAGGAGGCCAATCCCGTGCTATTATCTCAGAGCAACAATTGCTCGCCACCAATTAATACATTCAAGGTGTGACAAGTGCCTCGCAACCCCCGTTATATACAGAACAAATAATTTAAATTTAAAAAAACAAATTTTTCTATTACTAAAAGGTTGTTTCTATGGAATATGTGCTCCGCTCCCCCCGTTCTACTTCCTGAACAAATAATAAAAAACAAAATTAACTTTAATAAGCTACTCGCCCGCCATAACATCAAAGCTTGGATAGCATTCAATAATTGAATTTTGGCAGCTAGGATGTCCACTTCAAGCGCTGCCTGCTGGTTCTGATTAGTAGTGGTAAGGAAGAAAAGTAATGACGACACTAGTTCAGCGGCTTGAAATAGATATAGTGTTGTGCCAAAATGAAATTACTTGGTTTAGTTATTGTGATAATGAACCCTTATGATGACCACCCGCGATCTAGTCAAAGAAAACTACCGAAAAAACGTTTTTCAATATTTGAAAGCAAAGGCGGTCGTCGTGCCCATCTACATATATGCATGAGTTCAACTGTAATGGAGGTCCCAAATCTGAAAGTGTTCTTGAAGTAATATTTTCCAAACAATTGTATTCCAATTACAGAATGTGCCGAATGGGTTCTCTGCAAAAAATGCGATTGGTTTAGGATGAGTTCGGGATGAGTCGCAAAGCAGCATGCGACCAATGTCAATTTTGATCTCTTTGTATGGGTTGAAGTGATCCCTTTTGTTTGAGCATGTCCTATGAAGAGACTAATTGGTCCCTTTCACGCCCAAAAAGGTAGTGTCGGACAGATTCCCTTTGTTCCCCTGCGGGTACGGTCGGACAAGTTTACTTTCAGTACCTGAAAGTACGTTGCAAAAATTAAAATCGACTTATCCCATCTATGCCCATAACGAAGTAGTTGGGATCAATTTTATCCGACTGGCCACGAAAAGTATTAATTGCGGATCACTCTCTTTAGACAAGCTACTGCACATCTGCGATATCGGCAGAAACACTCCCTTACGATTTTCGTTAGTACTGACAGAGTGTTAGTCTTTAAACGGCCTGATGTACCCATATCCACATTATAGAAACCAAATAATTCTGGTCCCCTCACCATTTATTCCTAGTGGGAACAATTTAGATCGTTTTTATTTCGAGTTCTATTTGATTTTTTAAGGCCGTTGATATCCTAAATAAAAGAAGAAAAATAATTTTTAACATATTTTAGGGGATTATTCTGAGGCAGGATGAATGTGAGAATGTGGTTCCAAACATAAAGTCTTGAGTCTAAGCCTTCTATAACTAAGCGAGTACCAGACATTTCAATTACTAAGAACAGAATTTCCACACGTCCACATGCCAATCGTATTCTTTATCCAGTTAGACGACTCATACCATTAATCTATGAAAAACCAAGTAGCACTCAATTACCACAATATTTATAATTACAAATCTGAATTTAAAATCTTCAATACTGGCTCTTAATCCCAAGTGGAGCTTATCCCGATACTAAAATACGAGTAGAAGCACTAAATGGAGACCAAATTGGAAAACCAGAAATGAAATGGTGCATTTGCACGGCGATTAAACTCAAATGATAACACATTTACTAAAATACTGACATGCTGCATTTAAAATCAATTAAAAACATGAACGCGTTTCATGCCAAACAAATCGAGAAAGCTTTAAAGCCCAAGCCATTAGATAATTGCACCGTTGGCTGATACGCATGGGAGGCAAGCAAGCAAATGGAGTTCAGGCACATTTATCAATGCATTGATAATACTATTATAATGGGAGATGTGCTTGTGTGTGTGAGTGCATGCTTGTGGTTGATTTGTTGTGAAGTGAACAAATGTATGTATGTACCCGTATGTAAATACATATATGTAAAAGCTTCTAGGTGTATATAGCATATTCGCTCCATATTAATTAAAGTCGGCGAGATGGTATTAATGTTGCAAAGCATTTGCTAACAGAACCCATCGAAGAAGTGTAAGGCATGTCGATCATTAAGAGGAGCCCACACACGATGCGCTAAAATTTACGTTTTCCATAGGAAATGTATAGGTACATTAAGAAGGATTTAATTTATAATTTTAAATTATTATAAAAAAAAGTGATTCCAAAGTACTCGTGGAGTGTGATATGTAAACATGTGTATCCTAGACATAAATTTAATTGAATAAGAGATCGCCCAGTGGTTGATTTTCAACCACAAAACTTTATTTCATTTTAATTATTAGCTATTCCTTTCATTCGCACACTTTCTCTTTTTCCTCTGCTGTTCCACTCATTTAATATATTTTTCTTTTATTTTCTTTTCTCTTTTTCAACAGTCTATTGATAATTTATGTTATTGTATCATAAATTACTCCGTTACCTTTTCTTGCTGATCCTTTCCTTCACTTTCATTTCCATACTTTCCTTTGACGTCTTTCCTTTATTTTATTTTATCATATTTTATTTTATTTTATTTTATTTTATTTTATTTTATTTTATTTTATTTTATTTTATTTTATTTTATTTTATTTTATTTTATTTTATTTTATTATATTTTATTTCATTTTATTTTATTTTATTTTATTCTATTTTATTTATCTTTTTTGTTTTATTTGTTCTTTATTTTTTTTTTATTTTATTAAATTTTTTTTTTTATTTTATATTATTTTTTTTTTTCTATTTTATTTTATTTTATTTTAGTTGTTCGTTTTATGGTCTGTTCATTTTTACATATTTTTGTAAGTTTTAACGAGCTCAAGACAAGTTGATAATAATTTTTAGTTAATTATTATTATTTTTGATCAGAGGAAAAATTGAAAGCACAAACATATACAGGCTATAGGTGTAGTACTATTTCGAAAACAGCCACGATTCCTCGTCAGACTAATTCGTATAGTTTTGCTATTTTCAGAGGATCCTAAAACCAACAACAAAAATAAATTTATACCGGAGCACGCGGTTATGTACAATAACTATATTCTAAAAATTTAAAGAAGAATGTACAAAAACGAAGTCCAGCATACATGATTTACATATAGACAGAATGTCTAAAATATTGTGTATATCATTGGCAAGATAACAAACAACAATTAGAGGAAAACTTGAATTAAGCAGCTTGCAAAACTACACGCAGCATACCCTATGGGTTAGGCAGCTGCGCTTGCAATAGGAGTGAGTGCGTTCGATTCTCCACAAGATCCTTTCTTTTCTTTTCTTTTCTTTTCTTTTCTTTTCTTTTATTTTCTTTTCTTTCCTTATCTTTTCATTTCTCTTTTCTTTCCCTTCCCGTTGGTCGTCTTTTTGCCGATTGCGAGTATTCATCGTGTTTAGGCACGATTTCCGAATGAATAATATGCAACCAACAGCAAGCCAAGCTATTCAACGATAATCCGCACAAGGAGAAGTAATTGTACACACACAATCACATTAAAACCAGTCAGTCAAGATTTCTCAGATACGCATAGAACCAACATCAACAACAAGGCACAGACAGAGACGTAGTTTCAAACAACGGCATTATTACGGTTACAGGCAGCGACGCTCAACCGAGCTCAAAGGTGTTTACACATCAACCAGACACTGACAGAGGCACAGTTACAAGCAGCGGCAGAGGCACGCTTACAGGACAGCCCCTACTGAGCCCAAAGATGTTTACACGTCAAAACGACTATAATATAGTTATAGCAGCTGGAGTATCCCCAACCAGGGAGCCTAACCACCTGTTAGTCAATGTCTCGCCTTTTTACGGAGTAAGTAATTATTCATTGTGCCATTCGCGATCATCACTTCTTCAGTACAGCGCTATAGAACCCCCCTTTCTGATCTGTTCTTCAAACAGTGATTTATTTAAAAAAAAAAGAGAAAGACGTCGGGTTGGACATCACTCCCCTTTGCGGCACCACGGACTCACTATCACCTTATTTGCTTTAAACTTTCGAATATAATCATTTTTATCATTTTTCCTGCAGGAATTTGAAGCCGGTATGAAACCTTCTATAAGTATTTCTCCGCCTTCGTTGCTTTACCATAAATCTCACTCAAGCTGTAGCTTGAACCCGTACGAGAGTGTGTGACAATGCTCATTGCGCAATGAGTGAGTAGGAATATTCGGAGGAAAATTGCCCTTGTAGAACAAGTGTGAATCTCTGTGTGTGAGAGCTGTATGCAAAGTTCCCGTGCACGGCTAAAAATTTGAGCTTCAATTTTATACCATTAGTCGGCAATTTTTTAAACGTTTTTGTAATAAATTCCAAGCCGTTATATAACCTAAATAACCTACACCAATTTTGAATTGATTTAAAGTTTTTTTAATTTTTTTTCATTTATTGCTGAAAAATTTTTGCAAGTCATTGAATTTTTCTTATTACAGTTTTGTGTGCGTCGTAACTCAGTCAGACGACTGTGATGCGGGAGCGTCGGTTCGAATCCTGCCAATTGATACAAAAGTTTTTTATGATTTTTAATTCTTAAGACATTTCTGGTTTGAAATTTAAACTCTTTTCTTTACGCCCATTTTCTCGAAAACTGGCATAATTTAAGTTCTAAACCAAATTTGGTTTGGACATATATGTAGCCCAGAAAAGTTGTAAATTTAGGTTTAAACTTTTAGCCGTGTGCTATCGTCTAAACACAATTTTTACTTCGAATTTTCCTATGTTAATTGCTAAAAAAAAATAATTCGGCTAGGTATTGGTACCTTAAATAGTGAGCACTTCCAGGACACAACATCTATCTCTTTTGACGATCACGATGCTGTCGATTTTGAGACGCGATGCTCGATTATTAGGTAGTAACTTTTCTTATTGAATCTGTTAATGCTGGAACTTAATACTGCAGATCCCCATCTTTCAGGTCGCTCGGCCGTGGATCGGCCTCATAAGGTCGGGAGATATTGCGTGATTGTAGTGGTAACTGTCCACTGCGAAACGAAATAGTTCCTAATGGTATTCGGGGATCGAACTACAGGGCACCCACCTTGCCGTGCCTTGCAATAACAACGACATCTACAAGACTTTTTGGAGGATAATACTCTCAAATAGTAGTAGTTTCGCCTAAGCCTAACCTCCCCACCAGGCTGTTTGGCCTCTCAGACGTTTGAGGATATCAACGATTATACCATTCCAATCGGAGAGAGTAAGAACTTAAGTAGGAGTTAAAGATCCACTTCATCACCTTTGAAATACTAAGCCACCATGTCTGCAGTCCTGGACATTGACAGATAAATTTGTAGATAGAACACTTTTACTCCTCGTCTCTACAGCTTCTGCATTGAGAACTTGTTGGTAGAACAATGCCCTGCCATGGCAGCTGTACCTTGAGACCTCGCAAGCATCCCGGTTGGTTCAGTTGTTTTAAAAGTATATTCTTCTATTTTCCTGGGGAGATTTCCTATGGTGGTCGTACGGCGTTTGCTGCCTCGTGTATGATCATCTAATAAGCTATTTAGAGCCCTTCCATATTGATGTGTACGAGAAACAAGCAGAGAGAAAAGGTCAAAGGAGCATCCGGTCCACCTTAATGTTATCATCTTGAATATATGATTTTAATATGCATACCTAGTATGATCAGCTATGAGAACAGTAATCACATTAGCAGCCATAATGCAATACAATAGTTTGAGACGTAAACATCAGCGTTGATGATCTACGCAAGCTAGGTGTGAAGCTATCGAGTTCAGGATTATTTCTGAGAACAGAACACAGACATGGGGTACGACCAATGTTGCTAGTACACAGCTTATCATCTTAAATGAATGTACATACAAAAATGTCCAGTATTTTGTTTATTCATTTTATCCGCGCATTTAATGCATTTTGCGCTCGTCTTACAACTTCCTGCTGCTGGCGAAAATTGCGCATGCGCAAAGTAAGACATAAAAGTAACTAAAAGCGCAAAACAAATATGCAAAAAGTAGGCTCTTTCTAGCAAGCTTGTTTAGTCACCGGTTTGTCGCAGAAGTGACAAAGTATCCTACACACTCGCATACAAGAATTCTAGTCTTTACAATTAGATCCTATCTGACCACTCGTTGCATTCACCGCTATCTTGCGAGTCATCACGCAAAGAATGCATCAAGTTGCGCGTGTGGCTGGTAAATCATAATAAACTCAATAAAGTACCGTTGCTTTGTAATTTCAATTAAAATCACTTAACGCTGATGTGTTCATACATCAACAAGTCTGGTTCAGCCAGTGTAGCCCCTTCTGTTGTCCAGCTCGTCTTTCTACCATCTCATACAAGTGTATATTCATCACTGTCCAATAAAATGTACTCAACTGTCGTTTGATTAATGGCGTGCAACAACAACAAATACTTGAACAAGAACAATCTTCACTTCAAACAGTCCCTGCACCTAAATGAGGTTATAAGTTTCAACGCCTAAACTGTGAGTTTGAAAAATGTCGCACCAGAGTGGCGCTCTCGCTAGTACCGTTGTTTGGGACAAAATGCAAAAATGCTTGTAACCAGTTGATGTTGTCGCACATGCTTTTAAACTGTTTTCTATTTTCTTTTGGATTTCTTGTGAAGCTGAGTGAGCTTGTCATCTTTTTTCGCCCAAAGAGTTGCTCAAATAATACGTACGGTGGATTCGGATTGACTGGAAGCAATTTTAAGGGTCATCAAAAGAGATTTCTATTATAATTTTAATTAGGGTGCCGTAATATACTGGGTGCTATTGTACGAAACTATTACATAGGAATTGGGACCACGTATTCTCTGAATTTGGTAAATGATACAAAGAATTTTGTCGTATTCATAATTCCTGTTACAGCGGCAGAGCATACAGGTTTACATGCGCCACCTAATGGAATTTTTCTGCCAGGATATATATCGCAGTCCTTCTTGTGTGAAGGCTGTTCAAGGTTTAAAGTCTTTAGATCTTCGTGTAGTTTTTTTTAAACATCGATCACAAACTTTCACCAATTTGTACAAGTTATCTAAATGTCTCGATCCGTGCTTCACCTAGCGGAATTTTTTTTTTTGAATGTCGCATTGACACCGAACTCTAAACTTTTTAATTAATTTAAAGCCTCCAGATCATCGGGAAGTTTTTTTAAATAATCTATCACTAGTTCCAAATTGTTCAAAGGAGTTTTTTAAATATCTCGATCCATGGGCCACCTTACGGAATTTAATATAGATCGCAATATTCCAACTTGATTATACCATTTTTGCGGATTTTTTTTAAATATCCCAATCCGTGTGACACCTAAGAGCTGCTTTCTCCAAGGATCTTTCATCGCCGTTTGTGTGTGAATCTTGTTCATAGCTTTAAGTCTCTAACCTTTTAAAAATCGAATGTAAAACTCTCCCGGTTTATATGATTTCTGTAAATATCTCGAACCGTTCGCCACCTAGTAGACTTTTTTGTTTAAATAATGCATTGTCACGGGCTTCTGAGCCGTGCACCCAGCTTCTAGTCTCTAGTTAAACGGGAATCTACTCAAAATTCAATCGTAAATTTCCATTTTGGATTTTTAAGTACATCTCTAAATATCTCGCTCGCGGAGGATGGGGCCGTGTGCAGAAGTCCACGCAAGTGGGGAAAGTTTCTGATCGCCATTCACCTGGGAATGGCCAGAGCGATTCTTTTGCATGCGGTTCAAGCAGCTCACTACTTCCGGGCTTTGCGCCCAAGTATCCTCTGGGTAACCACCGAACACCCGTTTGGTGCTGAGCTAAACGTGAGAAGGCGACAACCTGGTAAGGCCACTCCGACATAATCGGTTTAAGGGCTTGCTGGGGGGTTCAAACAGCAGCGTCTGATCACCATGTGGTGCGGCTGCAAGCGGGCGTCTGTCTTGGATCAAGCGGCTCGCTATACAAACGTGTAATAGAATTCAACCTCCCGTGAAACGGGTTGTGCGTTGGGTTTGGGACCCACCACATAAAACAACGTTCCAATGAAATTCAACAACAAAGCCTTTTGGCGAGCTATGTTGGACGGTCAAAATCGCCCAGGCGGTTAGATGACCATTTAAAGAAGAAATATCTCGCTCTTGGTGCCCGCTTTCAGATTTTTTCTAAATACATATCGCATAATCGACTATATAAAATTTCAATTTCAACCTTACCGGGAAGTTACTTAAAAATCGTTCGCTAGATGAAAAAGAGTCTCTGATTATAATAAAGATAATATTTTGATACGAATTAGCTAGTACGGAGTTTTAGGTAAGCCGATTTTAAACGGCAGCTGCCAAGGCATATCAATTTTTTCCAAGAAACTTTTTTGTGGCATAAATACACTCGGAGGGTTGCCGACCACTACCGGGGGTTGGTTTTTTAAACAGCTTTTTCTAAACCGTTTTGATATTACTTGATCGTATCCTCAGGGACGTTTGGCCGCCTCACTACCACCAAACACTTATGGCTTAGTGAGTGGCGACATACCTCAACCAGCCTCTTATGGCTCTTATAGGTTTGTCGATCATTTTCAAGGCTAATATGTTATATATAATATGCTTTATCCGGTGAGCGTTGGTCCCAGCCAAGCTCAATTTCAACCAACAACTGTACCAGTATCCTGCATTGGGCTTCTTCGTTATGTCAAAAGGAAGTAGCACTCACTAGGCGAAAAGGTAATGGTGAAAATAGCATTGGAAAGGTCATAAAGGGGGTGCGCCATATTAAGTGAATTTTCAGCAGATGTATGACACTTTGGAAGAAAGTTCTAAGAGAGGGGCTGTTATACCACATTCGTATTTTAAGATAGTATTTGGAGGGCTTTCTTTTTTCCATTCACATAACTACCCATAATACACGGCATGTGCCGACCAAAGCATGGTATCCTCTAGGCAGAAAATGTTTAGTTGGCGATGCGAGTTAGATCGACCATTTGTACCGTGACGGACTTGAAATGGCTTTATGGGGACACCCTTTATAATTAATTGAATCGACTCGCATTTATTCTCTTGTCTATTGATGTCTACTGTAAACTAGATCTATTAAGAGCCAAGTCCACTGCAAGTAAAAACTTACCATTCATGTATGTATGTATTCATCTATGTACTAAACCCGCTGTCTTGCTTCGTAAAATGCACGTAATTTTCATATTCGACTACATGCTAAGATCTGCGGTAAGCTTGTAGCATTTTGTCATCGTGCATTTTATATGTCGTCAGGTTTCATTTAGTATAATTTTGATGAAAATCTAGACTAAATTACCAGGTCTCAGAATAACTGATGTTGTTGTAGCAGTACTTCGCCCAAGTTGGCCAGCGCATCCAAACAAGAATGGGACGTGGTAAACCAATCATACCGAAATTGGCAGATATGAATCCGGTACGCTCCGGTACTGACACCTTGTGGTACTACTTACCCGACTGCCTTGGGAACTGCCTGCTTAGATATACTGCACTTGTCATAAACTGATTGTAACCGGCGTTAACCGGCTTTTGCGAAAGCGTCCCTTAGGGTCACTGTCATAAAAGCCGGTTAAGACTAATCGGTGGTTAATTTGACAGCTAACCGTACAATATATGTCAATTAAGCTCCGGTTAACGATTACCGGCTTTTATGAAAGCGGCCCTTTGCCTATTTCACATAATATATAAAATTATAGCAATAACACGACAAGTCCACACCTAGCTTCCTAGATGTTTTATTTACATATATAAGTCAACAGGCGTTAATAGCTGCTTGTTTAACCGTCGAAACGATTTTAACCTTCCAACAAAGCGCGCCACCTGACTATCCATTCGCACTACATGGCCAGGCCAACGTATCCGCTGGGTTTTAATTCGTTGGAAATTGTCGACGTCTGCGAAGAGCTCATTCAACTCATCATTTCATCTTTTACCGGAAACACCGTCGGCATCGAGTAGAGGCCTATAAATAATTCGAAGAACCTTTCTCTCTAATAAGTGGAGTTAGTCTAGATAAGATGATAAATAAATAGTTAGATTAGCAGACCCGTCAGACGTCCTGCCGAAAAATTTTACTCTCCTTTCTTATTATTCTCCTGCCACTCCATATCCCTCCCTTCTTCTTTTTCCATCTCGTTTTTCTCTTTTTCCTTACTATATTCCTATCCCTCTTCCTATAATTATTATTGGGACTTAAGCTTTTTCTAAAAATAATAAAAGCTACGATCTCTCAAGATGTACCAAATTACTCGCGTAAAGCCAATAGACTTAATAAGTGGACTAGGCCTACTGGGGTAACCACGTTAAAAAAAGCGCGCCAAAAACTCTACCTCAGGTGGTGTGGAAATAAGTTTATCGAAAAAGTGTAAAACCTTCTCAGATATACCTCGGAAAATTCGCCTTTGAATTTAATCTGGTATAATTTAAGATATCTGACAAACTTGGACTCCACAGGACCATGTTTTACCGGAAATAAAGTGGTTTAAAAATGGTGCGCGAAACACAAAATTTCTACTGGTTAGTTAAATTTTAAGACAACTTGCAATTCAAGATTATTTATATGGCAATTAAGCAATATATTTCCTATAATTTAATATAGCTTGTGATTTAAAATCTCATATTTCTCGAAAATTTATTTGAATTAAAAAACTACATTCCGGAGTTTTCTACTTCTTTTATCCCAAAGGGGAACTATTATTTCCCTTTTTTCTACAATTCGTAAATGCAACCATGCTAGGTGATAATTAGGGAGCTTCAATTTTGAGCTGTCAATTGCTGACAAACCTTGTAATATTCAACCAAGCGACGAATGGTTTAAAATTTAGGCCCACATTTTTAGCCGTGTTACATTGTTTTCTAGCTTAGGAGGAATAGCGGATAATGTGAACCTATACACCGATGATAAAGCTAATAAATCATCCTGCAGACATCTGCAAAACTCTAGTCTGGCTCCTTTGGCCTAGGGAAGAGCAGTTCAATAGTAAACTGTCATAGCCTTTCGCAAAGGTCAACATGATTTAGTTACGAGACTATACAATATTCCCATAGTAAATAGCGTGGCTTAGCCATTAAATTGAAGTGAATTACTTCGGTGTTTTCTCGAGGTGGAACAATCCGGAAACATTTCGAAAGGGATCATTACTATCGAGGGTGCTTTGGGTAAGCTAAATCGCTCAACCGCAACCAATCGCTTCAGTATAATCTTGTTGAACACGTATTCATGAGGGAAAATGTCGGCTAAACCAGTTTAAAAACTAACTTTTACTGCAGCAACAACAACAAGATTTGTTCCAATTTTATTCAACCCTATTCCAATAGACTTTCACAGCTAGTCTTTGACAGGTTGCAACGCAGTCAGGCTCTGTTCTATGCTTTGAGCATACCAGAATAAAGGAATACTTGCTTGCCCATGTTTTCCGGCCTGGTCAAAAAGTTATTAGCTCATAAGAACCCCCAACAGAAAATTCATATGATAAAGTTAATACTCTCGACTCTAAGCACAGATTCGTTTTTACTTTAAGATCATGGAACAACTTTCACTTACAGTGGAGGCCACCACTATTACGCTACACAGACACCTCCTTGGTTGCTTATCGGAGCTGGACTCTGTTTAGATCAAAGGGAGCCACAGAACCCCCACGATAGAGCGATGGAAAAAATATTTTTTTTTAAATAAAAAATCGTATGTACTTCCATTAATGAAGGTATACAAACTCGAGAAATGGATGGCTCTAACAGGAAACAAATTTGTTATTTTCATATGTGTCCGCCTGCGGCAAAATCATCATGGCGTTATTCTCCTAACCTTTTCGCGACTATTGGGACAATATGTCCCACGTTTATTCAATATAGATTATCTGTTATATTATTTGTGAAAACTTTTATCTGAATTGTCCCACTACAAGTTCTTGATATTATTTATGATATAAATCCCCCAAACCACATTTACCCTGCTATGCCTGGTAGCACTGGTCAAGTTTTCGACACATGTTGGCAAATTTTAGCGATCCGGCAGGTTTCAAAGTGTAAAACACATTTGTCTTTCGACTGTCATTCTTTTTTCCTTTGTGATACTCGGTAGTTACTCTCACATTGTATGAGCAATTCTCAAATAAGATTCTTAAATGCCAGAAAAGGTAAGTTTTATATAATATTTTACATTTTGGGATATATTGTCCCAGTTTGTGTTTTACGTGGGACTTTTTTGTAGCAAAAATGGTTTTTGCACATGTCGAAGAAAAATTACAAAGAAAATGGGTGGTTGACATTCTGCTTGAAAGTTAATACAATAATGTGCCAGTTAGAAGTACCTTAAAATGTCCCCTAAATTTTTAGAATTATTTTTGTCGAGAATGTTGGGTATTTTTTTCATAGAAAAATTGGTCACTCGTTGTAAGGAAGAAAATACTCAAGTTCCTCGCCAAAAAAATTCTAAAAATTCAGGGAAAATTTTGACGTGCCTTTAACTTCTACATTATTATGTTAAAATTGAATAAACTACATAACTGCGTACTCAAAAACTTTCTAAAAACTCTGCCCGAAAATATTGCAATTTTGATGTAAATTTTTAAATCTGTATATGCAAAATCGGAAGGAAATGTCGGAATTCGAGTCGAGTCTAGTAAGTACTTGTGTGTGTAATTGTCAAAAACCAATAATAGCAGATGTCGAGAGAATACTTTTCCAGCAACAAAAAAATAATTAAATAATTTAATCGAATAAAAATCAAATAAAAAATAAAAAGTCTATCTATTTCATTGCGATGTTCAATCATGTAATTGGGACATATTGCCCCAATACAAACTTTTATTAGAACAATACAGTGGTGGTCTTATAATTAGAAACGAGGTGTTAGAAGAACTAAAATCGCTGTGCCCGTTTTTTTTAAACACACTGTAAATTATGAGCACCATTATTTATAGAGTAGGCAAAGAACGTTGTTATCAATTAATCACATGGTGATTCGCTCATTGGTTGTCAAACAAATTGAAATTATTGCCCGATTTTTTGTTTCTTGGCTAGCCACAAAATTAGAAACGCGACGTTTTTTCTTTCCTTTCTAGCCTTATCTTGGACTTAGCGATAAGGTAATAATACTTCGAAAAGCCTTGGTTAGCTTCCAATCATTTTTATATTTTATAGTTGCTAGAATGGGCAAAAAAAAATTAGGGAGGTAATTGTAAATTGTTATCAAAATGAGAAACTGTCAATGTCGGCTATCGCACAAAAGCTTAATTGCTCCAAAAAATGGTATTTGGAGTTATTCATTTGCACAAAAAAACAATGATATTTGAAACCCCTAAAAGAAAACTCAAGCGGCGAAAAACTACTCCACCAGAAGAAAGATAGGTTAATTTGTAGGACCAGTAAGAAAAACCCGTTCATGTCTTTGGGTGAAATAAAGGTGGAAGTTGGACATCAAATTAAAGCAGAAATCTCAGCTCGGACGATAAAAAGGCGGTTACAAGAGTCGTGACTCCGCGGGTGCATTGCACAAAAAAACTCCACGTATCATAAAAAATATTAATAAGCGGCTGCGATTTGCAAAGGAAATGCTACCCAAAAATCCAAAATACTGGAATAGAATACTATGGAGTGACGAATCCAAGTTTAATTTATACCAATCTGATGGAAAATTGTATGTGAGGCACCCTCCAAACATGGCATTAAACCCCAAGTACACTGTGAAAGCTGTAAAACACAGTGGCCGATCTAACTATTATGGTTTTCGGAGCATTTTCATGGCGTGGTGTAGGCTCAATAGTGCGTATTCAAGGAATAATGGACCAAATATTAATACAAAAGCATTCTGGAGAATGTAATGGAACCATATTCCTTTGAGAATATGCACGTCCATTACATTTTCGAGCACTATAATGACCCAAAGCACACTTCAAGGTTAGTGAACAAAATATAAAAAGTATTGGGAATATTGTTGAACTTTAATCATAGAACTGAATTCGATGTTTTTTATCTTAAGTTAGTTTTCTTATAAAAGGAATTGAAATTGTGATTATTTTTTATTATTACTTTTGATAAGAGGAAAAATTGAAAGCAACAACCTATAGCTATAGTACTATTTCGAAAACAGCCACGATACCTTGTTAGACTAATTTGTATAGTTTTGCTATTTCAGATGACCTTGTGGGGAATCGAACCCACTCACTCTGTTTGCAAGCGCACCTGCCTAGCCCATAGGCTATGCTACGTGTAGTTTTGCAAGCTGCTTAATTTAAGTTTTCCTCTAATTGTTGTTTGTTATCTTGCCAATGGTATACACAATATTTTTAGACATTCTGTCTTTATGTAAATCATGTATGCGGGACTTCGTTTTTGTACATTCTTCTTTCTATTTTTAGAAGATAGTTATTATACATAACCGAGAGCTCCGGTATAAATTTATTTTTGTTGTTGGTTTTATGGTCTGTTCATTTTTACATATTTTTTTTTGTAAGTTTAACGAGCTCAAGAGCAGTTGATAATAATTCTTAGTTAATTATTATTATTTTTGTTAAGAGAAAAAAATAGAAAGCAAAGTAAAAGGTTAGGCAGCTGCGCTTGCAATCAGAGCGAGTGGGTTCGATTCTCCACAACTCCTCTGAAATAGAAAAACTATACGAATTAGTCTAACGAGAAATCGTGGCTGTTTTCGAAATAGTAATATAACTATAGCATGTACATGTTTGGTGCTTTCAATTTTTCCTCTTGTCAAAAATAATAATAGTTAACTAAGAATTATTATCAACTGGTATTGAGCTTGTTAAACTTACAAAAAAAAATATGTAAAAATGAACAGACCATAAACCCAAAAACAATGTTAAACTCAAACATGACGTGTTACTTTATTACTTCTAATTAATAGCTTTCATGTGGCGTAATATATTTAAAAAATATATTACGAAAATCATATGCTGCAAAGTCGTTTCTAATTATAAGACCACCACTGTATGTCTCATGTTAATGAAAGGACTTGCTGGTTTTTTATGTACGCAGAACATATATATTTTTTTAAATATCAATCTCATATTTTCGAATCAGATATCAAAAAAGTGCTAGGAACGTGGAAATAAAACTTCGTCGAGCAAGAGTTAATGCACTTCAATCCAAAAAAATTCCTTTTTAAAAAACCCAAACGAGCGCAGTCTCTGGTTGCTTCTTGCACAAATTCGATAAACATGTAGTGCGAAATTTCTTAATTAATAAGTTCTGCTACCTGAATTTTTAATGTTCACTCAAGATCACTCGGCCCTACATTTACTGACTTCAAAGTGTACTCTCTACTGCCAGACAGCCGCCTAAAATCAAAGCATACCATGAATAAATGAACTACAAGACGAGTTATGTCCGGCTATTAATATGGATGCAATGGAAAATCAATTTATCGAATCGAGTGAGAAATTTAAATAAAAATTCTTTAGTCATTAAATGAAACATAAAAATTAAAGAGCGAGGCGGAGAAGTGGAGAGAAAGAATACATGGGGCTTAATTGAAGTCAAAATTGACTTTAGTTTAACAGTTTGGTATTTGTATTGGAGTTTCTCACAGCAATCCTGGGAGCCCTTTTAGGTGCAGAAAAGTGCAAAAGCAAGTGCATTTGTATGTTCTCATTCATGCATATACATATAATGTACATATGTGTGATCTCATATGAGCAATGCGATAAATCTTCACCGCTCAACGCTGAACAACATTTAATTTCAGTTTAAACGGCTTTAACCTGCCATAAATCTGTAAACTTTGGCCATGGCTAGGACATTTAAAAACTGCGCTTATTTCGGCCTCATTCTGCCACATACCATCTACATACACGTTTTTTGTACAGAGTAGGATACTATCCACCAATTACCCACCCGACGCGTTGTTGCCCTTTGCTCGCTGTAGCATCGCTATAAAAGAACAATTTTAATTCGTTCGGCAACTCAAAACATTGCACATTCGTCACGTTTTTTCTCTTCAACAACAAAGCAGGCGAGGGTTGCAAGTGGCGTATAAGCTCATAGGGGCAAGCAGAAGATTAAGCCACACTAGCAGTCTTATCCACGCACTTGTATATGGCTTTGAAAGAAGAGACACAGCAAGTGTGGTTAGCAAAAAAAAAATTTCGTAAGTGCTACAAGCGCAGGTCGATAAATCAGGAAATCTTTCTTCTTACATACGAAATTTTAGAACCTTGGAAAGTATTTTTAGGTAACTTTCCAAAAAGCTAGATACTTGAAACTTTAACATAATTCAGAACTCCATGATAATGCAATGCATGTAAAAAAACGTTAAGTGACGCACGGAGCGAGATGTATGGTAAATTCGTTTAAAATTTGAAATCTTTGCTAATCAGTTTAAATAAAGAAAAAAGACTTCTATGCTCTATGGAGGGCGAGTAGTTTTTCTGAGTTATTTTTTTATTTAATTTAATTATTTATATAATATTATTGGTTTAGAGAGGAAAAGGGGGTGTGCGGAGCACATGTTTAGTATGGGGAGCCCTTTTCTGATATTTATTTATTTATTATTTTATTTATTAAAATTATTTGTTTTATATAGAACGGGGTGCGGCGCACCTGTTACACTTTGTATGTATTAACTGGGGGCGAGCACTGTTGGCTCTAAGGCATTGCGCGGGATTGGCTTCCTCATTTTCGTTGTGAAAAACCCCCCTTTGCACATATTGCATAGGGGCGATGTTTTGGGAATAGTAAATTTTGAATTATGAGTATTTTTTATTTGAGTTATTTGTTCTATATAGAACGGGGGGTGTGGGGTACCTATACACCTTGTATGAAAAGCCCTTTTCTGATATTTATTTATTTATTATTTTATTTATTATTATTTTATTTGTGAAAAACCCCCCTTTGGGATTACAAAACATAAACTATATCTTTGGGATATTTTATAAGCTACTTGCGAATTACAAGAGAGTGCAGCGCAAATAAAATAGACGAAGTAAATCGTTATAGCTTATGTCGCTTAAACAAAGACCATGCATTTTCTGTACACCAAATTCCGCTAGATGGTGCACTGTTCGAAATAATTTAGAACTTTTTAAAAGCAGGGAGGAGTCAGAAACCCATGACAATGCAATAATTATTTCGAAATAATTTCGGTAGGTGGCGCTCATATCTACCTGTTTAGAAAATTCGTTTGGAATTGCGAATCTTGCGATCAATTTTAACTTCCCGGAAACCTTAGAACTTAAAACCTGGCACATGATTACTATATAATTTATGGATTGAGAAAATCGCTGAAAACGGAGGGACCCTGTTGTAGGTAATGAAAGGTTTGGAATCTATAACAAAAAAGTTTAAAAAATTGCTTAAAGCGGCGTATGGTTTAAAATTTGTACTGAAATGTTTAACCGTGTATTAATGCAGTTAAAATGCTGTGCCAGTAATTGGAAAAATTAATTTGAGCCTAGAATTGTTAACTAATTTCTAAAAATAAAATTAAATTTAATTAAAACAAAATAAGAAAATTAAAAAAAAAATTCCCGACATCCTGAAATCGAACTCGCGACGCACGCGTTGCAATCCGGGCGCTCATCACCTCCGCAGTCCAATGCTGTATGCGTATTACAATTAGCTGCATATTAGTGTTAAGGCAAGAGAGTCGCACTCTCGTTAAGCAGAAATGCCCAAAAAGTTTCGAGAGTGGTTAAAAGTTACACAATCGGCATACAGAACCCCGTAATTATCCTATATTTTCTAGAAACAATTCTGACTTCTTCAACCCATTTAATGTATAAGAACCAACATTTACACCGAAAATAATGTCAGTCGAGAAATTCAGAGGAGAAAACCTTTCCTCTCTCGAAGAACAAAGATCACGCTCTATAAGCCTCTCATAATATCTGCCCTGATGTACGGCTCAGAATCATGGACAGTGACGAAATGAGACGGCCATGTTTTTATTCGATTGAAAAGCTCTCGGGAAGATTATAGCACCTTGCCGTGATGCTTACGGCCAGTATCGTAGTGAATTTAACGATGGGGTGTAGTGGATTGATTTAAAGCCCAAAGACTTTGCATTATGGACCATGTTATGCGAATTGACAAACAAGCTCCGATCAGGTATATTTTCCTATCGACACCCGAATTAGGCAGAAAGATTACTTTCCCTTACTTGGTGTTTCTAATTGGCATCAGTTCGCGTTAAAAGGATTGAATGTCGTGCTCCGACACACAACGGCCAATATCGGCTAGATGGTTAAGCGCCAAGAAATGATGAATGATGTTGATCGCAGGGAATGCTTAGAAGGTACCAGAAGGCCGGAATACTCACATGGCATTGCAAACTTAAGGGTCACATGCACAAACTGGGCATCTGCTCCAGATGTCTTTGTCGTAGGAGACATAAAAGTCTAGGCACACACAAGCCGGAGAAGAGGGATGTACACGCCCTGCAAAGGACCGTCACTTTCGATAACACTCTCCACATCCTTCGAGGAAAGTTTTTGTCCTTACAAACATCATCAACAACAAGAGGGATGTACACATCATGAAGCCGAATACAATCCTTGACTTTATAAAGGAGCTCGGCCAGGATGATTTACTGTAAAGAGAAGAGGACACAATAGACCTAAACGTCGCAGTACAGTACCTCAACTATAATTATATTATATTCTACCAGAAGCCCTCTCATATTTAAGTAATAGCTCTAGATTCGGAGTCATCACTTGTGTATGGGTAAGATAAAAACAAGTAATTTCAAAAATAGATCATTTCGAAAAGCTATTTTCATTGTTTCGCATTTTTTCTTAATTTTCTATTTATGATATTAATTCAAACAAAATAGTAAAAATATAAATTTGAAAAAATAACAAAACCGATTATATACTGGAAAAATTAATTGAATAACATAAATCACTGGCTTATGGAACAGCCCTTGTTCGAAAGTCTAGCACTTGTAGTCGTCAGCAAACGTTATTGTTATCACACAATAATTTTGCAAAAATGGACGCATACCTCTTGTTTAGCTTTGTTTCACTACGATATTTTCCGCCGGATACATAGGCGTATGGACATATGGGTACTGAGCACCTTCTCATATGTTTACCTCACTCCCTTTCAGTGCATCATTGTTCAATTCCATTTTAATCCTTTCTTGTGGTTAATCCAGCGTTAAGGTGTTATGTGCTGTACATGAGCTTGCTTGTTCGATTTATTTATTATCTACTATTATTTTGCATTCCTTTTCTTATTTTGTGCTGTCCACTTATAGTCCGGGAGGAAGGTGCCACTTTTGGTGACCAATGGCATGCAGGTTGAAGCTGTGTTTTTGTAATCGATTTCACGCTCCCATTAAATTAAGTCGGCCTCAACTGGCTCTGTAGCAATTTGCACAGTCTTGGAGGTCACTAAGTCCAGCACGACTGAACCCCCGCCTAATAAGTCAGCTCCCAGCTGAATTCCGAAGTGAAATAGCTCACTGCAAACATTTCAGTTTAGCTATCATGTACGATGACCGCAATATGACAGCTGGTTCCCGGACTATCACCTCCTGGCATTGATGTTATTCACGTTTTTTGTTCATCAAACAACATTTACGTCATTTAAACCATATTTCTTGATGCTTGCCATATCAAATTCATTTCGCGCTCATGTTTTCACGCAACTAATGACCATCCTTTGCTGCATAAATATTTATGAAGGAATTTATAATAATCTAAGGCACTAAAACAGAGTCGTGGGGTAGAGTTAGCGCATGCATGACATTCTCAAGGTCTGTAACCACTTAGAGGTTTATTGGCTTGGAAATTACTTCACTTTAATTTTGTTATTGAACTCAGAAGTCAGCAGGTTTTTGTGGTCTAACAGCATGGGTCTTGTACGACAATTCTATTCACAGGAATTGTTTCTTTGAAGGTTTTTATG